>JBBPMF010000402.1:0-28843 GCA_038090175.1 Austroboletus eburneus | reverse complement strand
CCTACCAGTCAGTACCAAAACCAATTCACAGGTGAATGTCGCACGCATTCAGATGTGGTATATATACCAGCAGGACGTCTAATCGCAACCATGTACTACACACGAACAACTTATCTGGAAAATGGGTAATAACGTCACTACTTGACGTGCTCTACGAGTATAACTGAGGTTAATTGCGAGTTATGATTGGAGGACAGCCACATAAAGTTTAAACAGGTCATGACCTACTTCCGGTTCTTAGATTTGAACAGTCTATCTCTAAAGTGATACTATAAGAATTAGGCGGCTCTGGAAATTTTAATCTGTTTGTGTCAACTCTAAGGCCCTGAGTGTTTGGTCCCGTTTCAACCACTTGTCCTCTGGTGTGAAGTACCAGGTGAGAAATGCAAAGATAGAAATGGCTCCAAAGATAACGGCGGCCTTCATAACATTGGTTTAGGTTACAGAGTACCAGAAAATGATGCCACTACTCACAAAATTGAATGTTTGAGCAGTGACAGGGAAGTAAAACGGAGATATATCTACCTAGAATGTGGCATCAATACCAATGAAAGTCGCTATGACCACACGAACACGCACCGCAAACACTACCGTGTTGAAAACGGCCGTGCAAATATAGAACGGTTTCGCATATTTACCCAGTCGGAAGTGAGATGACTGAAATAGGTGTGGGGTCATGACGAGTCGCAGAAGTCCGATGAGTCCATATGCCGCAATATTTGGTGCAGCAGAACCCGATACCAATGATGTAAATGCAACCTGACTGGGCAAGATCGAGCACAGAAGGACTACACAGACAACAAAGATGACCGTGACTGCGTTGCGAGGTTGCCCGTTTGTATCGACCCGTCCAATCCACCCCGACAAGGGGAGGACACCGTCACGAGCAACAGCAAACACCAAGCGCGAGGAAACCACTATTGATACCGTCGTACACTGCGAGATACATGACAGGGTCAGAATCCAAACCGGAGAATATGTTATTTTCATACCATTACTGAGCCGAGGACAGCGATGGTCGTCATGAAGATGCTAGCTTTCTTTCCCAAAGCCAATGCATAAATCTGGACAAATGGTTGTGGTGCGCTGAGGGCAAACACGGCATCGAGGTCTGGCGTGCAGAACAAGAACAGAATGATGGTCAAGAAAGCAAATAATCCTGTTGCAATACCACTGTAGATAATGCCTTTGGCTGCAATGACACTAAAACTGCATGAAGTAGGGTAGCGTTGCTATCAAAGTACGTACTTGGCATTTTTGGTTTCTTCAGCGATGTGGCCAGATGCTTCGACTCCATTTAAGGTCCCAGCCGTGAAAAAGCTATGAAATAAATATGTACAAAGTTTAATAGAGGAGTAAAAGCTAGCACATACAAACATAACATCCAATTCCACCCAGCAGGAGCACCTGTGCCATTGTCTAACCAAATGTCATCAGCAATAATTTATATCACTGAGTCCAAGACTGAGTCCGACTCACTTGTTGTTGTAAACACTTCCGAGACAGATCGAAATCCATATGTTTGTGAGACACCAATTGGAAGCCAGATAACATTCAACAAAAAGTCAAGCATGGACAACCCAATCGAAAATTTGAAGACATGCGAGTAGATTCTTGGGGGAAGGTAGTTCATGGCCACAGAAACTAATAGCATCAACTCCGAGAGCGTCCAGATAAGGGCACGCCACTTGATGTTACTGTTATCAGTACCACCAGGGAAATCAAATTCCCAAACAGCCAACTGAGAAACGATGTAGTTTGCTGTGACCTTACGATAACGTGAGCGAAATCCCTGAGCCAGCATAAGGAATACCTGACAAGTGCTTGCAACATAAGTAATCCAAGATGTGCAAGCCCACCAGGCAACCATAAAGCCAAAAAATCTAGCATATTTTGGGCCAGCGCTTTCTGCAGCCCAAATATACATGGAGCCGCTCAGCGGTAATGCTGAACAGATCTCCGCAAGAACCAGAGCAGTCATCATCATACAAACGAAGGAAATTAGGTACGATGACCTACGGACTATAATTCAATGTATGCTTCCAGACATTTAAGAATTAATACCATATTGCTGCAGGACCCCCTGCCTGTAGCCCTAGGAATATGAAAGTACTAGAAGAAAGGATGTCAATGCTAGAAAATGCCTCCAACAGGTAAGTACTTCATACCGAACACCTCCGATAAAGTTTAGAGATGCGAATGTAGCAGCAAAACTTTCCATTAGATGCCAGGTACGATGGAGTTGCTAGAACACATCATGAACAGTTTAAATGACTAATTGATACACGTAGGCCTCACCTGTGTATATCCGAGTTTTGCCTGAACAATCAAAATGGATCGCGTTAGCCATCCATAGGCTACAAACGGCAGCAAAACAAAAAGCGAATACTAGGGGGCTGTTCCGCCAGTGATAGCAACACTGCTAGGTTAAAGCAGCTGCGTTATCCTCGGGAGAGGTTATATCGAGTCTGTTTGCCACGTTCCAGCAGGACAACTCAGCAGCCAGAAATGCCTCAGCGCATGATCGCACCCCATCCTTTTTCGAAGAATAAAAAATCACCAATTGTGCAGTATCTTCATTTTCAGTTGACGGGTACTCCGATTTGCTGATTTGAAAGGTTGTGCCGTGTTTACTGGATGGAAGAGACATTGCAAAAGGGAAGCAGGTATTGAAGTTTACGGAAGCAAACGACGCACTACATATGCGGTATAAATACACTGTTGGATATTACGCCGCAGGCATCTGTCACGGTGGCATTCGAACAGCAATGGAGACTGGTTTCTATCTTGACGGAAATGATAGTAAAGCGCTCGATTTTTCACGGCCATCAAGCTTTGATGGCTGGCACTGCCCTTTAACTGCTGGCATTACCCCTTAAAATGTATCGTTCAAACGTTTCATCAACATGAGGTCGTCCCGCCTGATTAGGTAGCAAGTACTGCCTCATGTATTAGTGGAACCTGAAACGATGTTTATTTTCACGGATGCAATGAAGAGACCGGTGGGAACATGCCGACCTATCGACGCACGTCGCATGCATACCAAATACCACGTGTGACCCTGTTTTCTAATATTCTGCATCTAGCCTTGAACCTCGGAGTTGTACATTTCGAGGAGAAACCAAGAATACGAGCAAACGTCGCAGATTCATTCAGTCAGGACGAGAGAAATTTTCAACGGATGGGCCGGAGAAGAGGGCACCATTTAAGGTAATTGCACCACCGGCCTTGCCCGCAGATGACGTCGTCGACTTGAAAAACAAGAACATGGTGTTGCTTTCTAGTTTACCATCAACTTAGCCATGACCAACTCCCTTGAATATCTCAGACAGACGGGTACAGTTGTTGTCTCTGACTCTGGGGACTTTGACAGTAAGTTCCCCAGTCCCCCAGCCCCTATTCTTGTCATGCTCAACGACCTGGTAAACAGCCATCGGCGTGTACAAACCACAGGTAAGAAATATCTATCGAAGACACAAGGTGTCATCGTTCATCCAAACGTCAAGGATGCAACGACAAATCCGAGTTTGCTTCTTGCTGTAGCGAACAAACCACAGTATGCACATTTGGTAGATTCCGCTGTCAAGTATGCCAAGAACAAGGGCGGGACGCTCCACGACCAGGCATGCTTCGCCATGGATCGCCTCGTGAGTCTCGCAGCAAAATACTAAGACAGCCTGCTAAGTATTTTGCAACTTTAACAGTTGGTCGAGTTTGGGAAAGATATTCTAAACATCATCCCGGGGAGAGTTTCAACAGAGGTTGATGCTCATCTCTCCTTTGATCCGGAAGCGACGAAGAAAAAGGTGGGTCGATGTTGGAACCAGTAAAAACTGCCACAGTGTTTGCTGATTTCTAGGCGAGGGAAATCATTGCGCTCTACGAGTCCATAGGAATCAAGAAAGAGCGTGTTCTCATCAAGATTGCGTCCACCTGGGAAGGAATCCAAGCTGCCAGAGAGCTTGAACAGTCGGACGGGATACACTGCAACTTGACTTTGATGTTTGGATTTGCTCAAGCTGTTGCGTGTGCTGAAGCTGGAGTGACAATCGTTTCTCCGTTCGTTGGACGTGTCCGTTGGCGTTTTTATCTCATTTGTGATAAGTCGCTCAGGTTCATTGTTGATGTAGATTCTTGATTGGTACAAGAAGACCACTGGAAAGAACTACGAGGGCGACGATGATCCTGGAGTTCAGTCTGTGAAAAGGATATTCACTTACTTCAAGCAATATGGGTACAAAACTATCATCATGGGCGCTAGCTTCCGCAACGTCAGTGACTTGAACATACACATTTCAATCTGCACTCGTTACTCAGCATTCATTTGTTTAGTTGGGAGAAATCAAGGCTCTTGCTGGAATCGACTTCCTCACTATATCTCCGAAGCTTTTGGAGGATCTGAAGGACTCTAATGAAGTTGTTCCGAGAAAACTTGACGCGGTCAAGATCCGGGGCAAGCGATTTGTTGGATACTATACCAATATTTATACTGACTGCTTCGACAGGTGCTGGAGCCGAGCTTATTCCAAAACATTCGTATATCGACAAGGAACCCGAGTTCCGCTGGGCGCTGTTTGAGGAAGAGATGGCCTTCGACTTGCTGCACGAAGGAATCAGAAAGTTTGCGGTAGACGGTGACAAACTAAAGGATATCTTAAAGGAAAAGTTACAGGCGGCGTGAAAAAAAAAAAGGTATTATTTGTATCAGTACTGTAGTAATTATTAGGGTAAACTACCTTTATTCGGAGCGGTCGATTCAGTCTGGACACTTCGACCATTATTGTGATGTTCTTCGATCTCAACGTGCCCGTCGTCGCCCTCCAAGGTCATGGAACCTTGCTACAGTCAAAAAAGAGCAAGGGAAAGCAGCCTCAAGTAACCGGCGGCGGCACTGCCCTATTTACTCCTGCTCAAGTCGCGGCCATTGAAGCTCGCATCGATCTTCTTGTCCATTGTCAGCCTTTCAGTCCAAAATTTGAAAGCCTTTTTTTGACTTTTCAAAGCGCAGTAGGATACGCTGTCGTCGCTCTCAACCAGGTGGTCGAGAAGAAAATAGATCCCAAGACGCACGTCAACACCCTCAGTGCGCTGTTGCCCCAGCTGAAGAATAGAACTGGTATCAAGTTTCTCAAGCGATTGACGATCACTATCGACGAAGACAGCGAAAAGGGGTTCGGTTTGGTACTTTTTTTTCGCTACTTACGCCTTGCAGAGTGGGCTCACCCTTTCATCCTTTGCTAGACGAGTGCCAATACATCCATCGCCGACGGATACGACCTCATTGCACTCGCGCCCACGACCGCAACTACGTTTTCTGCCGCATGCTTGACGCATAGTTTGCCCTCGCCATTGACGGCCCACATCATCACGTTGCCTCTTACTCTACCACGACTCCCGTTCCATCTTAAACATACGCTCGTCCGAACTGCCATAAAAAATGGGGCTGCCTTTGAAATCAACTACGCCGGTGCTCTCGGTGATCCGGAATCCAGCCACACGAACCTCGGAGTGACCGACACGGGGCTCACGGCGAAGCGCAATTGGTGGGCTGCAGCGAGGGAGGTCGTTCGCGTCACAAAGGGCAAGGGTATCATCGTGAGCGGTGGAGTTATCGGGGAAGGTGATTACAGAGGGCCCAAGGATGTCCAAAATCTGTACGTTTGTCTCCATGATCGTTCTGGGCCGACCCGACGTTTCATAGGATCACCCTGCTCGGTCTGGCCCAAAATCTGGCCCATGACGCGTTCACCGTCACACCCAAATCCATGGTCTTGCGTGCCCGTGAGTCCTTACTCTTTGATTTCGTCGGGTTCTTACTGTATGTTTGGTTCAGAAACGCGTAAAACGTATCGTGCCATCTTGTCTGAACCAAGGGTAGTGGTGCCGACCTTGGTGTCCACCGAGCCCGCTCAAGACGCAGAGGTTTCTCCTCAGGCCCGTGCTCCGTCGTCCACGTCTGACGGCCATCCGGCTACTGAACCAAGTGTGCCGACCTCCCATCCTGAAAAGCAGATTCGGGACGATCACCCTGCAACGAAGAAGCGCCACCGTGAACCTGATTCAGACACTGCCGAATCAGCAGCAACGTTCCAGCCTGCAAAAGCGACTATTCCCAACGGAGGCAGTGTAACCGGTGCCGGTGGGGGTGCACCAGCGCGGAAAAAGAAGAAGAATAAGAAAGCGAGTGCCGTTCAAAAATAGTCTTTGTAAAGTATCGATTGCCGATGGCTTTTTTCATTTACGCCCGGTCGCACATGTGTACAGTATAGTATCCAAGAAACCAAGAAAACTAACGCAAGAAACGGGCCCCTAGTGTACACAAAAACCCAGATTAGGAAAGCGAACATATTTCGCTACGTTTTTATTCCATTCCTGTCACCTCACGGTCCATCAACACCCCTCCAAATCGCGTCTGCGCACCCCGATGACTCGAGCCATTCTGCGGCGTGGTATTTGGCTCTTCGGTAGGGCCACTGTTCCACCTCCAACGAGCCCTCTTCACCAGATCGTGTCACGGACCAGATAGTTCCATCGACCCGCATTACGCGTATATTGGGAAACCCATGTTCGACGACGCTCAAGACAGAACGAATCGGCAAGTTGGTGATACCGATGTAGTGCAAGAAGGGTGGCATGCCCGTGCGAAGTTGCTGTGTGACAACACGTGAGCAGATCACATGGGGAGAATGGAAAAATAGACGTACGTTCATAAAGTTCATCAAGTCCTCGCTTGCCGCAGGCGACAGATCAAGCGTCAAAGCGCGGACTGTCCGCGGGACCAACCACCCTGCCAGGGCTGGCGACAAGTCTCTCGGATACGTGATCGACAAACTACTCAAGTTGGAGAGCGCAGGAAGCACACCCCAGGCTGAGGCATCGAACCCGATACGACGAGCGTCCGTCGGCGGGACAAGGAGATGGTACGTTCGTAGTTGCGTTCGTTCACGGAGGAATTCCGAAACAGCAGGACAAAACTCGCGATCTGAAATGTGTCGGTGGAGACCCGTAATCGTGAGTGAGAAATGCCGGAGGAACGGAAGCGCAGAGCGGTATTGCCTGAACAAGGATGACGGGGTGCATTCGAGCGTACCCGAGAGCATCACTGACTCCAGTTGGTGGCCATTAGCAAGAATCTCTGAGAATGCTTGCGTATCTGTTGAGAAACAACCATTGAATTCGATCTGGGTAAGGTGGCGAACTGAAACAGCTTCGGCAGGAAAGCGCCATCGAGGATTGTTGATTGATAAGTAACGAAGGGTGTCGCGGCTCTGGGCTAGAAACATGTGAACGGACGAACTGCTCCCTCCGTCGGAACTGACGGCGAAGTGTGTGAGATGTTTAAATACAGGCACTATGATGTCAACAACATGGTCCGCCACTCTAAGATGTAAATCAATTGGAGAAATGGGACATGAATGGAACATCTTACACAAGAGATAATCGTTGCAAGCGTGGATTGTTTGAATGAA
Source organism: Austroboletus eburneus (assembly GCA_038090175.1). Classification (NCBI taxonomy): domain Eukaryota; kingdom Fungi; phylum Basidiomycota; class Agaricomycetes; order Boletales; family Boletaceae; genus Austroboletus; species Austroboletus eburneus. The sequence continues at coordinate 21,374 of JBBPMF010000402.1, read as the reverse complement.
CCACTTGTAACACACGCGAGATCAGTTCTTTGTTTCCAGAGCAGTGTACCTTTCGAAGGTTCAATAACTTTGGGAGCGCATTCATGAGCATGCCTAGAACACCACTCAGTCACATTGAACGCACACCAAGAAGACATTCGTACCGACTTGAAATGCCAAAGGCTGCGTAACATCGTAGGATACTGCAAAAACACTCAAACTCCTGACTTTACCAGCGAAATGTGGATCAACCAATATCCGGGTGAGGATATCTGCGCTCCGCTGGTTGTGCCACGCGTCTACATCTTGATCGACCATTTCCGCAGGCGTCGGTAGGAAACGGCCATCTGCTCCACCAGACTCCGCAGCAGTGGTGAGGTGAAGATCGATCTCACTGAAAAGTAACTGGCTGGCAATTCGCGAAAGCGCGTTTGGAACGAGTAATAACGACTTTAGGTCACGTTTAGGTAGAAAGAGGGCAATTTGCCGCCACACTTCCTCAGAAAAGTGAGGTGGGCAATCAGGCTCTCTGAGAAGCTATGCGGAAAGTGAGCAGACGTTCTAAGTAGTAAATGGCGATGCTCACCATCTCGGAACGAAGATGCTGTGACTGAATAGTCGCCTTTACATCCTGGTTTTCAGGATCTACAGTCAATACGAAATGTAGATCTTCCAGGGATGATTCACACATAATCGCGACATAGTAACAGATACGGACAAACCTTGTTGGGCAGACGTACGGTAACCCGCGGCGAGCCGTCCCTTCGCGCGAAGTAAGAGTGCGCGTGCGACACTTGAAGAAGGCAAACTGGGAACTTGTAAGAGTGACTGAACAGCATTTTCCATGACCGTACGAAACCTTTCTCGATGTATGAGGAAAAAAACGTGGAGAAAGACGGGTTTGGTGCGACGAACCCCTCGGTTGGCAAGTGCTGCAAAGAATGTAGGAGCACGTCGGCTTTTTGAGTATCGCTCAGATTAGCAATGACGTCGCGAATGCTCGCATCCAGAATACGAGGATTGAACAGAGTCATTGTAATACTGGTGAGCGTGAAGAAATTGAAGGGAAGAGAAAGAGACTCTGTAGTACTCGACGCCGGCCCAATGCGGGAAATGGAACATGTTTACTTCGACGTTATAAACCTACCACCACATTCACACACCTCACTTTCAGGTCCGTTCTCCTCGGGAAACCCGACATGCAGGTCGAATACGATCGTGATCAAGTCGACTGGTAATACTCTGGACTCTCATGATCAGTATAAAAAATTATTTCGGTCAGCGCCCGCCGTCTATCCATATGGTCTTGTGGATCGCGGTTTTACGACGGCATGCCATAACTCGGATGCAGTTCGCATCTGGATCTGATCAATCATCCAGGGCGTGTTCACTGCATGTATATATATATATATGTATACGTATTCACTCTTTTTAGACTCTTCTTCACTCCCTTCAGGCCCTTGCAGTGACGATGTCCGGAAACAGCTCTCAGCCAACGTACACGTCGACGCAGTTCAACGAATACACCATTGCATTCGAGGGAAACTCCGTGGCGTGTATTTTCTCTGGTAATTATCCCATCTCTCTAGTCTCCTGCGTTCTCACCACAGCACACTGGCAGGCATCTATTTTGTCATAGCTGGGACGAATCTGTACCTGCTTCGAGGAACAAAAAGATACAGGCCACTCTGGTGGTACTCCATCATTCAGCTCATACTCACAATCGTATTCGTTGCAATCTCGCTTTTCCATGCGCCATCACAAACCTTGGGGATATTCAACATAACCAATGGCAGCCCTTATGCAACGTCACCATGGCCTTCCATCCTAGTAGATGTCATATTTGTCTTGAATACTTGGATTTCCGATGCCTTTATGGTGCGTTTCGTGTTTCGTGTTTGTTCACGGTGATGAATGGAAGTCTAGCTCTATCGATCCTATGTCGTCTGCATGGGAAACAAATACCTGCTAGCATTCCCAATGTTGCTGTATATCGTCACCGTCGGTTCTTCATTAGCCTTTCTCGTCGTCAGTTCGGCGCCCGGGGCTCTCTACAGCAACTACGCAGTCCAAACCTCTGGCACCATCTACTGGTCATGTTCCACAGTAATGAACATCTGCGCTTCTTGTCTCATTTCTGTGCGACTCTGGATGTATAAGCAAGCCCTCTCTGCAGCAGTTGGGTCGTCGCAAGGGGCATTCTATCTTGGATATATGGCAATGACGCTCGAAAGCGCATTGTTGTATGCTGTTTTTGCAGTTGTCACCTTAATTGTGTACACGCTGAACAGTCCGCTTGAAAACGTGTTCATCCCACTGCTAGGCCTGGTTCAAGTAAGTGTCTTTCTGTATCGCCATTTCGAATCCTCACAAACTCGATGCGGTTCTGTTGATAGGTAATTGCACCGTCGTTGATCATTTATCGTATCATCCGAGGTATCTCGTTCGAGACGGACGCATTTGGGACTCTCAAAACCAGCGCCAACATCGAGTTTGCACAGCCAAAACCCCGCTTGTCGCACCAAGTCCATCACGAGACGTCAGAGGGCTCGGGTACCGTACAAGGCAACGACACCAAGACAGACCGGCTTACTTCCGACTTGTCCATTCATGAAGTCAAACATCATGTCTGAGCCTCGAGATCCCAGTTGGAGATGTATGTACGAGCTCTGGGTTTGTTCATTACGATCAGCAGATTCGATATCCAAATGCTGGGGAGGAGACAGGGAGAGAAAGTGATCGTCTTTAGCTCCGGTATTTATGACCACTATCGTAATCATGATGACAGTTTGCGCGCTTATCACATTGCTGTACCTAAACCTGTGTGTCTGAGTTGCTTTGGTGTTTGTATATACATATCAATCCATTAGCGAGTCTTCGTCTATTAAATAGTCCTCGTATCATCCGATCAGCTCGCCACTGATAAAAAATCACAGGGTGCCTACCAAGCAACATGATATTTCAATTCTTGATCTGGCGGATAGGAACGACGGGGTCCCCAGGGCCCAGGCCATGTCAAATAATTTACTTGTTGCACCCAGTGCTTCGTGCACTGATGCCATCATCCAATGGTTGACACCGCCGCAGGAAGTGGGCACTAAAAGCGCATATCGACAGCCAACCGAGTGGTGTATCAGCAAAGGTTACTTGTTGCTGAATGTGTTGTAAAAGGTATCGACTCTCGGAGTGATGGAAGCGCGATATCCATAATGCGCCCACTTACTCTCCCATTGGATACCAGATATTAAATCCGTTATCGATTGCCCTGACGGATGTGTGCCTGCTTCGGATGAAGAGATATGGGATGTGTTCTAGAGCGCCCTACGCACCATGCCAGCACATACATCAAAATGTCGAATTTCATACCGAAAGCAATCATCACCGGGACCTTCGTAGTGTAAATACATTTGTCAGAGGTTCTCGTATAGATGTGATAGTGATTCGACATTACTTTTCCATCAGTTTCGGAAATAGGTACCCAAGTACGTGTTACTCGCCACGTTGGTTTTTTTGATTACCTGGCTCATTGACGACCGTAATCAGGAGTCTACGGTAGTGCTCGTTCAGTTCCACTTCATTCTACAGCGACATCTGCATGCTCAACTCTGCATAATCCATGACGGTACACGATGTTTGGGTCGCAACAGGGAAGCGCGCGTTGCTGTATACAGTGGATGCTGGATGTTGAACGGGGTGATATCTATCGTTCAGATGTCTTCTTGTATGTCTTCCTCTTCGACACATATTTAATGATTCTTTCGCCTAGTTGTATTAGATAGTATCCATTTACGCAGTCGTAACCCCGAACAGGCAGGAATGCCAGAGGTTTGTGCGCCATACATATGAACTAAACTGAGCACGAGTGGAATCCCTGAAGAATGAACATAGTGAACGTGCATGAAAATGATAACAGAGGTCTGCTAGTAGTCAAGAAAAGGAAGAGCAAAAACTCAGAGAGAAGATTCGTTCCCCGTCTATGACGGAGGAAGGATCATTCAGGAGCGCCTCAAAGACCTCCTCTCAAACATTGCCGCTCACCGATACAGGAGTTTCATCGTCGTAATAGTTCTCAAACTTGAGGACAGAAAATGACACGGAACTCACCGCAGTATGTCCCATCGAGTTCGACTTAGTCTGCAGCAGTTAGAGATATCCGAGTCCAGTCCATTCCGGGATCTTCAACGTAGTAGGTATGTTCCTCTGCGTCCAGTTTCTTCCGAAGCTAGATGGAGACTTGCCAGTGGATCCTTGTATCCCCATTGCCCACAGGCCCGAGCGTCCGGCCAGCCGTGGGAAAGTATTACCTTTGGCTTCCATATGGAGCATGAAAAATACTGATGTAATCACCTTTCTTTGGTAAGTGTTGTACTCGCCGAACTTTCCTTTTCTTACTTTCCCTTTGTTGAATGTAACGCTTCGGCGAGAAGGGTTCATGCATGTGTGTGGGGCTCACTGCAACGAGGCACGTTGGAGCCAAGTGGAGATACCCGCACTTAGGATCAGCCCATACGTTGAAAGGGATTGCCAAAATAGTCTCCACCCAGCTACCAAATTTAGGTACTAACACTTTGCTCAGATGGTCATTGAAGAAGTGACAAAGATGGTTAGCACATCCGTAAGCATATAAAAACGCATGCACACCTTTCCTCTCATCCATTTTTAATTCCTCTCTCAAGTGTCTGCGCCTGCCTGAGTCACTTAAAAACACCCTTCCCTAAGAAGGCCCAGTCGCTATTTTACTTTGCATCTATCCCTCTGCCATGTTCTCAAAGCTGAACTCCGTCGCTTTCTTCTTTGCTCTCTGGTTTGGTTTCTGTACGTCTCTTTGATGGTATTGCCACTGGCACCAAAATCTGACGTATAATTTTCAGTGGCGCTAATGGTGTCTGCCAGCCCAATCGTTCTGCCTCCCCCCGAGAGCATTTCGCACTTGAGAGATGTCGTTGCCGTAAGTCACTGGAATCTCACCCATTTACCGATCACAGTATTCACATATTTCTTACAGCGCGAGCCTATTGCCGTGGATGCAATTAAGCGCGACGATGCGTCCGTCGTAGAAGTCGCAAATGAAGAAGAGGTTGCTAAACGCGAGCCTGTCGCGTCCCCCGATGAGGTCGAAGTCGAACCGCGTATTTGCCGTTTCTCTTGTCTCTGAGATTCGCACATCGTACCCCCCCTTTCCGCCATGGTAACGTGATCTCGACACGGGTTGGTCGAGCTAATATCGTCCATCTTAACTGGTGCCATACGCACTTCCACTCTTTTTTACGGGTACCCGGACTCGCGCTTCGTTCGATCCATTTTCTCCGTTTTTGTTCGTGTTTTAAAGTATCGATCTGGAGCCTTGTTGTAACTGATGCTTGCCGCTACATTCTGTTATTAGGGTCTTTTCTTCTGGTTTTATATCGTTCGTGTTACCCTCTGTAGCCCCGTAGTTTCTAGCGATCCCTGTATCCTGTATCCTTTAGGTGTTGTATCCGTCTAGACGAGTGGCGCACTGGGTGCCATGTGTGCCAGGGTTAAAATATAAGCTATTTATATTGCAAGGTCATTCCAGCTTGAAGGAATCCGGGTCCTAGGTAGATATGAATAAGACATATCGCCGGAATGGACCGCGCTTGGTTTTTTATTTTATTTTAATCGTCGTTTATCTTCCTCGGGGGGGGGGGAGGTGACCCCATGCTAGACGTTACATGCGTCACTTGGTACGTATTTAGAGACCTTTGATAGAATGGGGAAACAGGAGGCGTGATCTGAGACAACGACGCGGAAGTGGGAGGGATCCTGTTGGATCCAGTGGTAAGATAATACGTAGGAGTGCCCGTTTGTAACATAGGTTTACATGCCGCATGCGCGACTTGGTTTATGCTTCTGTCATTCTGTTCGTGAAGGTGATAGCACCATTGGCTTTGAATATTTGTACTGTGTCACTCGGTCGAGTACCATAATGGAAGCAGGGGGTAGAACAATTAATACTACATACATACTGTATGTGTCTTTTCTCACCTGCCTATGTACTGAAGCAATACGTCGATCGATCGACCGTTACTGTGAGCAGTTTAGAAGCTAGAAGCTTTCGCATTTCCTTTTCCTCGAGCAGGTGTCATGTGACTCCATTCCCTTCGCGAACTCAAAGAACTTTGTCAGTAAGACCGGCCCGGGCAGACCACGAGCTGGTAAGTCAGACAAAACTTGATTTATACAACGATCCGCCTCGAAGGTACTGAATGAAATAATTAATTAGTCAAAGACATGCATAATGTGATGACGAAGTAACATAATAGATATGTATATGTGCAGTACATGCTGGAGGAAGGAAATGTGATACTTGTGCTACAAGGTCAACAGGACGTGGCAGGCATATGAAAGATAAGGCCTGAAACATATGGACAGGGGTGGGTATACGAAAGACGAAAGGAACCAGAGTCAGATGCTCAGTTGTGTAGCATTGTCATGAATAACTCGGCATCCAAGCGACGACTCTCTTGCATAGTCCACGCATTCGCGCCATGATACCACCCAGGTCCGCTTACTCACCGTGCAGGCGGGTTACCCCCGATGTCCATCCTGCCTGATAATCCTATCTGCCTGCCATCGGAGTCGGGTTCTGCCGCACTCGCAGACCGTAATGAACCAGATCGTCTTTCCAACCCAAGCCCGCTCGGATACCCCATTCCGATCGCATGTCCATCCTGACTGTCGGGTCGCGAGATGGTCCCCCCCCTAGTCGACCCAGATCCAGACCCACCACTCTCAGAGTTCCTCCTCCGGCCGCTTCCACTTCCAAGGCCTTCCAGCGATGCCAAGAATACCTCATTCATATGCTTCAGCTTCTCGTCCACCTCCACCTCACGTGTCAACATAGGCCCCATCGACGTAGAGGACCGTTGCGACTCCCCTTCGCTCGCAATCATCCCTTCCGAACCGCGTCGTGAATGCTCACCCGCGACTAATCCAAGTCCGAGAGCTGCAGCTCGTGACCCTGAAACCGATGCAGACCGTGGCCTTGAAGTGCGCGACTCGAAAATGTCTGGTATACCATGCCGACCCATCGGCCCGGGACTTGATGCTAAACCGGTCAATCTACTTGATAGAGGCTCCGGTGACCCAGAAAATGGTTGCCTCGCAGAGACTGAAGCTAGGGGCTTTCGGGAGTCGATTTCCTGCACAAAAATTGAGATATCATCGTCGTCTGTCGTGGCACCCAGAAAAGCGTGGGTGGCGATGCCCGCTGTACCGTTCCCACCGGAACGCTCACTATCCTTGCGTTCCACACCAGCGTTACTCCCTGGGCTGCCGTCGCTTGTAGCACCTCCAGACGTGACATATCGGTGCCCAAAGCTACTCGAGTAGCGCTTACGAGAGGGAAGACGTGGCGAAGTGTCATCTCCTTCCGCGGAGGCAAGTGAACGGCGATCGCCAAGACTTGATGGTGCAAACGGCGGAGAAGGTCGGTTTATGCCAATTGGGGAGGGTGGCACACGAGATGAGTTGGGTGAGGTTGGCGTTGGACGTGCCGGAAGACTGGGTAGGGCAATACCACTCGTAAGTGGAGAAGGTTGGCGGAGGGATGGCGAAGGGGAATGGATAGATGACGATCCTGAGGAAAGCGTTGAGGACTTGAACGGATGAACTGGATTTATGTTTGGTCTGCGAATAGGCAGCGGACCTGGAGAAGGAAGATCCTAAAATAGACATCAATGAGAGGACATGCCAAAAATGGAGAACTCCTACAAGACTGCTTCTTCCTGTGGTGCTGGTACTCTCCCTGCGAATCCTCGCAGCCATGCCAGATAACGGTGTCGCATCTTCTTTCGACCACGCTGTACTGCCTTCTGGGCGTGAGGAAGTCACAGACAATACAGAGGTCGATCCGGCTATGGCCATGTTAGTCGTCGTACGGCTCAGTGGTAACGCCACACTCCGAGGACTCGGACTCCCGGGAGAGGAGCCAGTGCGACTATGAGACGGAGGTAACACAAACTGACCAGCGACAGACGAGGGCGGCGACTTTGGAAGGGATGTGCGAAGGCTACCGGGTAAACCTGACAAGGAGTCACGCTGTTGATTCTTTACCAATGTCGGAGTAAAGTCTGGGCCTTCGTCCAAGGACAAGAACCGAGAAGAGAGCAACGACTCGAGTTCATCTAGTTGGAAGTTGGGAGAAGTAAGGTACTTGGCTGTGAGACTAAGCGCGCCCATTGGGTGAGGGATGGATGGAAATGTGTGTGTTTCGTAAGGAAGAGGAGATGTATTTGGCGCTGGGGTTGTGTCTGGAGGCAGAAAGTAGGATTATGCAACGACAAAATGAAATTGACACGCAGAGACGGACATGAGCACCTCGTGGTTTCTAGGGCTAGAATGATGACACGCGGGACTTACCAAAATCGAGTATGTCAATGGGGTAGTCTTCCAAAGATTTGATGCGTAACTGAATGGTGAGATTCCCGTTGCGATAAGGAGTGCTCATCCGACGTCGTAGCTTCCTGAAGAGCTTCCAAGAGGGCAGAATGCGGAGAAGACTGAACAGACTGCGAAAGAGGGGTATGCCGTATTTATAGATAGTAGAAGGAGCGACATCGCCTGGTTCAATACTATGTTGGTGGGTGTTGTAAATGGGAGAGAAATTGAGTAGCCAGTTCTCGAGCAGGATATGTTGTGGGGTGGGATCCAAGCGCACACGGGACGAGTCAGGGGCGAGGTAGACGAGGACCTGGTTGTTAGTCAATTCGGGAATGGAGAGCAAGACTTGGAGTTCAAGGGGTGGCGGAGACGGAGAAGACGAGACGGCTCGATATATTCTGAGTTGATCTTTGAAGATGTCCGAGTCGGGTGTCTCGAGATTGAACTGAGAGGCAAGTAGGGAGTGATAAGGATGGGAAGAAGGCTGGAGAGATGCAGGGAGAGTGCGCACCCATTTATCGACCTTTCCCTGGGACCTGAGCTCGGCGGTGGACCTGGCATTACTTACAACGAGACAGAGCTTTGTGTAGAACCGGTGAGCAATTTGGTCGGCCTTCTGGATGTCATTGGACATGGCAAAGACGGGGAGGGTGCGTATGCTGAGGACGTCGCAGTGATTATAGCGGAGACAACATTAGGGTACGACGATCTAGCCGGACTGAGGGAGAAGAAAAGGAGTCAAGTCGAACATGCGCAGGCGATGCCGCTCAAGTGGTACATGCCACCGAACCTATAGTGCTGACGTAAGCACCACCTCCCCCAGAGCCTGCCTCTCGGAGCCATGGCTTCTCCCAATGAGCCATCTCGCGCAATTTTTGTGAGTAAAAGATCACCTTGTCGTCGAACCGCGCAATTAAAATGCAATTCTAGCCGAGCCGAGGTACATCTTTGCATGGAAAATTCTCGCCACGACTTTTCCGTGTGCCGCTCAACGTGTCAGTGGATCTTTTTTCAAGTTCGGTTGCGGGCAAGTCGGGTCTCGACCGATCGGAACCCTTTGGATGGCTTCAGCAACGCGCGGTTAAAACCCCCTTGGAATTACCCGCGTCTTAGTCTGCAACGTGTGTCGTGTATGCAGGAAATAAGGTTCGCAGACCTGGATCTCGGTGAACGCGAGGGTGTTGATTAAAAAAAGCTCGCCATTAATATTTACTTACATGGAGACGCGGTCTTCTCTCAACACCGTCTTATTCTTGAGACTTGCGCCGACACGCATGGTCGATTAGATCGGCAAGTTCCTTATATTTCGTTACCTCACTACTCCAATATGTATCCCCGATCCAGCTATCCCCTCTCCAAGGAAGCCTGCCATTAGATGTAAAGGCTATGCATGCATATGAACACTCGGAACGATCTAACCGCCGTGTGAATTTCAAACTTCGCGTCCAATGACGAACACGTGACCGGTCATCGATATCCCTTCACGCCGCAGTCTCGTTTCCGGTCGTTCGAAGTTCTATCGCTTCAAGCCAGCCTCCGCCCTGCTTGTGAGTCCACAACTTTGTTTGCATCAGAAGTTTTTAGACTGGCTGAATTGGAGTTTGTACGTATTATCACTGGCAACACACTGATCAGCTAATGTATTAATCTATGAAACAACAGCCTAGATCGGCGCCGACAGTGGTGTCAACTATGTGAGAATCTCGCCGGAAAACAAGAGCGTTGCCAACAGTCGTCAAGCCCAAGGCTTTCATAGGGTCGGGACACCAGAATCGCCGTAACTCTATCTCTGGCTTCCTTCTCGACACTTTACTCCACGCTGGCTTCGAGGCGCGGTTTTGCTGTGTCAAGTAAGCAAAATTGTTGTTATTTGTATACGGCATTCAGGCCATGCCGAGCGTCACATCGGCCGTACTTGGCCAGTCCACAGCCCAGGTTCCTTCTGTTTCAGGTATCCATGATGATTGGAACTTGCATGAAACGCTCAAGTTCCGTTGGGAAGATTGCCGACCGAGCAAATACTTTTTCGAACACATTCGGCAAATGCCTGCACAGCACGGACACATACGTAGTTTTTCCCCATACTTTCGGGTCCGGTCCGTTCGGGTCGTCGCAATCTGTCAAGTTCGAGCTTACCCGGGGATTGTCGTGAATTGCGAAAAACGGGGATATCACGGGCATGACGCTCCTGTCGTTATGGTCTCTGCTATAGAGCGATTAAAGTATACCCGACCCGGTAACTGCCATCAATCGGTCAATTAATGACGCGGCCACTCACCAAGCAAAGTCGAGTATAACGTCTTGCCAGGGTGAGAACTCGTATCGGTGGTTTCCCTGTGCCTCCTTCGATAGGGGAGTATACAGCAAGTCATGAGTCACTGACCAAGTCTCATCCTTCGGCTTATTGCGCCCTTTCGATTGACCTTCTTAAGTGGCAGATGATGATGGTGTAATTTTTTCCTTCCATTCACGCCATGTCCCAGCCAATGATCATCTTATATGATGTTCCATCTGGCAGTCTGCAACCATGGGCACCCCACGTTTGGCGGATAAGGTGTGCCTCAATCTCCTTCCCCCTTGTTTCGACATCTGTCCTTATTTTTTTTTCTTAAAATTTCTCAGGCTGATCTTGAACTACAAGCGCCTCCCCTACCGTACCTACTGGGTCGAGTTCCCGGAAATAGAGAATACCTTGCGTGCCATCAACGCACCCCCCACCTCTATCCGTCCCGATGGACAGCCTGTCTTCACCCTCCCAGCGATACTTGACCCTACTCATATTTCTGGTGGCACCTACGTCGGTCCTTCAGGCGCACCCTCTCAACCCCGGCCCGTCGTACTCACCAACGCAAACACCATCGCGGAGTACCTCGAACTGACTTACCCCGCGCGTCCAGTCATCCCAGAGGGCACTCGCGCACTCCAGATGCTCTTCGTGCACTACGTCGCTGAAATCTTCGTCCGACCGCTCCTGGAAATCATGATCCCCGTAAGCCACCAAAGTTTACCCCTACACGTGCAACGCCATTTCCGCGTCGGAGTTTCCAGGGAGCATGAGAATAGGGACGAACGCGGGCATGGTCATGGTCACCGTGATGCCGAGGCCGGGGTCAGCCGGGCGACAGCGGCGCAGCAAGTGCGGCGGCGGGAGGAGCTGTGGTTGGCGGTACGGGTTCAATTTACGTTTCTGGCTGGGATTCTCGAAAAAAACGCGTGCGATGGGGATGGCGTAGTTGTCATGGGTCATGAGCTCACGTACGCCGACTTTGCGATATGTTCCATCTTGATATGGATTGAAAAGATCGCACCACACGAGGGGTGGACGAGGGTAAGAGAGTGGGACGCCGGTCGGTGGCGAAGGTTGTGGGAGAGATGCAGGGACTATATGGATGTGTTTTGATGTGCGATGTACGGACGTTCAGGGAATTGGGCATAGACAAGTTGGAAGATGCGCCCTGATCGTAGATATAGATGTAGATTTCCTGCTAATTAATCTAGTTTTTTTTAACGGTTAGTAAAACACGTATGCAGGATAACTGAGGGAACATGTTAGTACTCACAGAAGAATGTTTTTATGCCGGTGGATCGGAAGCGCGCCAAACTGCTGGGTTCGCCCGCATGGACCGGTCCAGGATAAGGTCAAAAAATAAATCTATATAACTGTAAGTAGATACGCTGCCTGCCAGCAATTTCACACATGCACAATATTGTCTGTCGTACCTAGTCGGAGATATCATCTTGTCAAACGGGCCCATCGTCATAAACCGGTGACCGGTGAATTTTAAGGGACTGCCATGGTTCGCCATAGCCCGTGGGAGTAAGGTGAATGCGGCCAATCTATGCCTCCCGAGGTGATCGAACCATCTCCTGCCATGTTGGTACGGCTTCTTGGAAGCACGGACGGAGCTCCGTGCGGACCACGATCGTGTTACGAGTGTATGCAAAATCGGTCGACGGCCCTGAGCCGATTCAAATGATAACCAGTCTTGAAGCTTAAAGCTTCAAGACCCAACACCGAAATCCATTCGCTCGACTACCTAAATATATACCGTCACCGCCATAAGTAAGTATCATAGTACCAAGAAATTGTTGGCATAGTGGTCCTTTGCTAAATATCAAGATAAGCTTAAGGTAACTCTAGGACGGCAAACTGTCCCTTAAGAGGTAAATTGGACCAACGAAAAGTAACGAAGAAGTCAAAGAGAGCGCAACCGCACCGATCCACGCGGTACGTGCCAAATTTATGTCGTCCTCGACAGGCATAATAACGTTGAACGCACGTGAAGACCAGGTATAAACGCTCGAATTGCAGAAACACGTATCGTATATGCCCGCGTATTGGAACAACGAATTGGCGATGATACCGATCGCGTTCAGGATGGCAAGTGATTTCCCCGCCCAACGTAGCATATCCGCCAGAGTCTGCACCAAAGCCAGAGAGGATTTGATTGAGGCGTCAGAAGAAAACAGTGATTCAGGGGGATCGAGGAGTTCCCTTGGGTCGACCCCAATGGGGTGGTAAATTTCCCCTAGCGGTATAGCAGAACCAGGTACTTCTTCGGGAACTTCAAAGCTACTTTCATCATTTTCCATGTCGCAGGGAGAGGAGTCTTCAATGGAATGGTGTGCATAGCATCCGAGGACGCTGGACGAAACAAGCAGAAACCAAACTAACGTGGACAACAATCCATAGATCATGTACGCAAGGGAACGGCATCCAAGTCCCTGAAATATCGATAAATATATTCAGCCAGTGGAGCATCACCGATGTGGAACCCACTTACAATGGTAGGCGTAAACCAAGTTGTGAGTAAGGCCGCACCTGTTGTTGCCCACTGCAGTTGGAGCGACATAAGGGATGCTATGATCATGTTGAGGAGTACACCACGGGGCCAAAGAGTGTTGGTTTTGGTGTAGTCGTGATCATCTGGGTGACAATAGCGAATGATCTGTTCGCGGGTCCCCAGTCTGCTCCCTCGGGGGATATCGTTACGGGCGTTGTTAGGAATCCGTCTGCCATCGACGCCGGCTCGACGGTTGTATTTTCGCCAAGCTGCACGGTAAAACAGGGAGACTAGGTGTACAGTCCTCGACCACGATAACGCTCGGGAATAGTTGAATATGGGAGGAGTTCGCAGCTCGTCTGGGGAAGCCACGTATCGCTCTCTAGCCGGATTAGGGCCGATGGTCAATCCGAAGTTGGAGACGACGAAAGCAGGGGTTGCGCTAGGGTCTTCGGGATCCGCTACGAAAGCCCTCCTATTCGCCTTGTTGTATGCGTCTTGAACGCGACCATAATCACATTTTGGCGACAGAACTAACCAGCCCACGACAATAGGTAACAGCCAAAGCCACACCGTTCCGGTTCCCTCTCCACTGGAGTTCATGTTGTCTGCAACACTAGTGAGGGAGGCGACAACGGTAAGCAGATAGGCGATGACCACCCAGGTGGTCGACGTCGCAGATGCGATCGACCAGGTATGAGAGTAATCGAGCTCCGACGCAAGCGTGTCCCACCACTCGTCATTGTCCGGATGAACGACAAGCGACTCGAATCGAGCAGATTTCCCAGGGTGAATGCGTAAAGGGACCTATTGTAGACTGGTCAGAGCTCGTACCACAGACTGACGGAATTCGTAAAGGGACCTGTTGTAGACTGGACAGAGCTCGTGCCACAGACTGACGGACTGCGACACTGGGATAATCAATCCCTTCAAAAAGTTTGTCGTTGACCCATCGTGAATTGAGAAGGGTCAGGTATAGCGAGTAAGCGGAGAGAGCTGGTGAGCCGAGCGTCAAAATCACGGACATGAGGTTGTCCATTCTACGTCGAGCGCCGAATGGGAGCTGCGAAAGTAAGGCAAGATACGGCAGAAGCCAATTGGAGTATTCCTGCGAGAACACAGCCCATTCGAAATTTTCCTGACCACTTCCGCAATAGTCAAGACAGCTGGAATATAGAAGTGCAGTGGCCTCTGCAGAATTGTTAACTTGGGTACCATTGCTCGTACGGAGCATCACTAGGGCGGTATCACTCGGGATGCCGAAACCTGACTGACATTCCGGACCATCAGGGTCGTTGGCGCAGCTGGTTATACCTGTGAAACATTGCACGAAGTTAGGTGCAGCATTCAAATTAACTGGGTACAATGCAAGTAGGACGAGTAAGAAAAAAGCTATAAAAGATAAATCAGAGATGTGTTTCGGATGGCGAGAGAAACGCACCTGTTCGATAGAGTAGCGGCATGCGACAAAGTTGCGACAGCCATCACCTCCCATCCGTGTTTAAGTAGTGGTCTTTCTACAGCAAGTGGCAGTGTGCAGCAGCCCTCAAACTCTTATCACACCGCACTTGCCACCGTGCCTTAACATCAACGACCCGCCGCAAATTACTCGCAAGCTGTGCTAGCTAGCATCAGAAAAGAGCATATTCGGAGAACGATCAATCACGGCTATAGAGAAGAACCATACCATGCTCACCGTTGGTAAGCCTGGAAACCAAAAGGGTTTCCTTACTGGGGTCAGTTCCATTGGAACTTTCTTTCTTTTCTTTGGAAAGACACAGTGGCGACTGGCAGCTGCATAGACTAGTCCCAAACCGCTCGGCGCAAGATGCCGTCCCAGAAAGGCATCCGAGCTCAATTTAAGCCGCTAAAGGCTATCCCACAGTCCAATGACAGGAGACCTTGACACCTGCTTACTTTCCCAGCGAAAATCTTTTTATGGAGACTGACGCGAGGAGCCAGGGGGTGTTACCAACCCAGCCCCCTTCATTGGCACTTTCGATGAAACCTCGGATTCAGTAGTCAATAGCAAAGACTAGTCATTTTGTAGCCACCGGCCATTATCGATTTCCAGTGAAAATTGGCTATGATGGTGCATGTCCGGGTATGTCCGGGCGTGTTTTCTCATTCGGTACATAGGGAATCATGTCGAATCAGAAGTCACTAATAGAATGAGAATGTTATGCATGCTTGTACAGTACAGTTTCCGACTACAAATGATTTTCTGAGGTACGACATAACAGAGCAGAGTCCAACATAGGGTATCCAGAGTGTCTGAGATCTTACAATGTGCTCAGAGCTGATTACACATGTTGTCCTGTGTTATTTCCATCTAAAATATCTGATGATTTCTGGTAGCTTTGGATATGCTAACTAGAGACCCTGCAATGTGCCCATAGCTGATTACAAATGTCGTCCTATGCTATTTGCGCCCATAGATATCTGATTATTTCTGCTCACTAATGATTAGACATTCTGCCTGTATCTGCTCAAAAATGTCCATTTCTGATGTGATCCACTATGTATGACATCTACTAGTATATGATAACTAATGGCAAGACTGCAGGCCATACAACCGACCCTCCATATGAGCAAACACAAGTGCACACACATGCAATAGAGAAGAAAGTGGCGAAGGAGCGCAAGAAAGAGCAAGAAGACATTGTAGGGGCGACAAGACGTGTTCGATGGTGTTGGCTGTCAAGAAACAATCTGATTGAAGTAATTGGAAGTCTGGGAATAGTATAGAAGAACATGTGAGTGACAGCTGGATCACGATAACAAAGAATGGACACAAACTGGAGAGCATTAAGTTGAAAATGAGCAGAATGGATCATTCGCTAGTACAGTGTCCCTTGGGACACTGTGTCATCCCATGATTTTTTCTCTGCCTGTGCAAGCGTTGGTGCACATCAAACAAGATATCTGCAGGACTTACCAGTTCTTTAGCTTCATTTTTGTATGCCTCAAGATGATATTAGTAAGACATGATAGTAGTAAATTCCATCTGTACCTCACACTGTTGCTCGCTGAGCTGATGGTTCCAATATGCACAGAACTCACTACAATTGCCATTGTTGTTGACCTGTATGAGCCAGCGCAAAGTGCACAGATTGCTAGAAGCAGCATGAGCAGTAGTGAGCCATTTAATCACTAAAAACTTACTATGCTGTCTTGTTCTTTGTTGGTCGCATCCTACGGTTAACTTTGGATTTGCTGTTCAATGAGTTGCTGCCTCCAATGACTTCCTCATTGTCTTTTACCCCAGACTCATGCATGGGGGGAAGTGGAGGAAGCTTGAGGATAACGGATCTCCTCACTAGGTTAGAACTACAAATGCATTAGTATATGGATTGCTGACAAAATAAAACCACACCTTGGATTGACAATAATAGAAGCAGATGGGGGATCCTCAGATGTTCTGGTTTCACTTGCATGGCCTGTTGATGGCTCCACATCAGAGTCCAAAGTGGCAGCCCCTTGGACTTCTGTTGCTGATGTTAAAGGTAATGCTGGAGGATCTGTGGATGCCTTGACATTGGAGTCCAATGTGAGAACTGGAGATGGAGCGCTTGATTGAGCTAATACTGATTCCGAAAGGGAGGGGTTTTCAGATAAGATGGGAGGCAAATCCAGTCTATCCCATTGGACAAGGGCTGATGGGACTGGACGTATTGTTGAAGTGCCCAGACCTGGTACAGAGAAAGAGTATGTAATCAGAATAGAGGATCAAACCTGGGACACTCACCTGTTGTAGCCTCAGGGAACTTGATGATCAAAGTAGTCACTGCTGGCACTGGAGAGTCCTCCCGGATGGAATCATCTGTCCATAGAAACACACGTTAGTACAATAAATGAGAGGACTATCTACATATCTTTGTATTTTTTCTCTGGCTCCTCAGACTTCAATGATTTTGCCTTGCACTTCTTGCTCACATTTCGTCCGGCTTTGCTGACAGTTGTGGCTTCTCCCTCTTGCTTGACCTTGTGACCTTCAAGCCAGTTCCCTTTGTCATCCAGGTTGTTGTGGACCCATCCAGGGTAGTCAAGCGAGCAGAGGAGGTCGATCTTCCAGTCGTTCTCAAAAAGTTGAAGGAATGGGAAAAACTTGTAAGCGAGTGAGTACACGACATCCTTGGCGGAGGCATTGGCTTTGCCCCAGCTCTTTGGAGCCATGCCCTTGACGACGAGCTCAGCCTAGCAACCTCAAATTGTCTTGTGGATCGCTTTGAGAGTTCCATCGCTGACCATGTTTCCCTGCTCGTCTTCTATGAAAGCAAATCTGTATCAGGAATTGCCATGTGCCTCAGGGGTATTTGTCCATGTGTTGTATTGGCTCTGAGTCCAAAAGCGGAGCTTCGAGTACATGTCTGCAGTCCTTGTGGGGCTAGATGTAGCTGTTGTCTGTAACGATGTAGATAGTTGCTCAAACATTGATCTTGACATGATATAATCTAATCAGTACAGTAAATATATGATGATCACACACTTCAGGGTGTCCCGCTCAGTGGTTACTTTGATGAGCTGAGTTTCAAGCACCTTACAGCACTCTTTTAAAGCAAGATTTTCCTGCATATATGCCTTGCCAAAGCATATAATGTAGTCAGCATGACCCTAAGAAAAAACTTACCTGGGAGTATCCAAGTTGTGATTGATTAAGACTTGGTTGGGAGATTAAGGGGGTGGCGGCAGAGCGCCCAAAAAACTCCACGTTGAGAACACTTTCAGAAAAATTTATATTAGTGTTGGTTGAGTATCCATTACTGCTATTGAATGAAGAGAAGTCATATACTGTTCTGTTCATGGTGAATGAGAACAAGGTAGATAACAAGCAAGACAGGGGATGTACAATTTTAGTAACTCCGACCCAGTTATCTCCGACTTTGCTAGCTCTAGTAATATATCATGTGTGGTTCAATGTATCCATTAATTGTACATCACACAACAATAGCTTGAACACACCATAGTATATTACATGACAAAAAGAACCATACTAATACATCCCGATGTCCAAGAACAGCTCAATTGGAGAAGGGGCTCCGAAAACATGTGTGGGCAGAGACATGAATTTGATTGCTTTCGTGGCACAATGTTTTAGGGTGGGTTGGTGCCTGGCCTTGCCTTGTTGCTGAGTGTGGATCAGATTAACCTATGGGAAGGCTCTCCTAAAGAATAGTTAGCACATATTTAAGTCTATGCAGAACTTATGTATTCCACCACACAAGTGTTTTGCATGTCCAGTCATCCTTATTGTCAAACATCTCGATGATGAGCCACAACAATTCACTCAAGTCCGTGTAACTAACAATGGCACACCAACGTGGCACTTTGCTCAGAGTAAAGTACATCTGTGTAATACAAATAGTCAGAGAGTTCAGGTTGTTGCTATAGAACATACCACAATGTGAACGTATGCAATCACATGCAGTGTAACTTCCGTAAGACCCCAAGCGCAGTTCTTCGACATCTTCAATGAGTTACTAGTAACACTTGTCTCCACAGACAACCCGCCAGTAAAGAGACGAGTATAAAACCAAAGAAATTCAAATTGTAAACACCGCATGGAAGAACAATAAAACATACCTGAAAGGCAGTGAGGCTGCAAAACAAACCCTTCAGTTTGTTCTCAGGGTCATAAACGCTGTTTGCATAGAAAAAGGATGGCCAATTAGATGCACTGGTGTTGATGTGATTTTCTTGAGGCATCCTGATCACACTAAAACAAATAAGCCAATTTTATGGGATCATGCAGTACATATGTGAGACCAATGTCCTTCACAGAACTGAGGTCAGTTGAGCGCTGGCTTCTCATACCTGTCATTATCTAGATACAAGAAGTCAGTATTGATGGCGAGAATACAGTGCATGTATTGACTTACCCAACCACATATATCTCTTAATTCGTTGTCCTCCAGTTTGGCCATCTCTTCCTCTGACCCTTGCAAATGGGTAAGGATTGCTTCATAGAAGCAGAGTTGCCGCATCATAACATCGGAGTCCCTGTTATGATAGATAGTTAGTAACTGTACCCGCATTTAAATATACGTATCATAATACATGTCAACATCACCCTCACGACCCACATTGACGTTTAAGCCGACATGGATTGCAGTTTTTAGTGATCCAAATGGATCGAATAGACACGTGAGCTTTCTTCCAGTCAGCTCATACTTGGCTTTATCAAGTTGCGTTATAGTTAGACTATTAAGTACATGTTAGTAGCAATATTTGGCTTCCAATCACAGAAAATTTTCTTTACCTTGATTTTTTCCTTGTGAATAGGTCTGCAATTCCATCTACAAGTGTAGGGTTGTTGCTATTTTTATGAGTATTTGATGCTTGGAGAAAATTGGGGTCAGAGGATGCTTCTTGAGATATCGTGATGGTAGTAGAAATTGAAGCAGGCTGGAGATAAGATAATATGCTGAGATTGAAACTCTCAATCAAAGTCTAATATTAATAGCATTGCATACAATGTTCTTGTTCAAGATACTGAATACAAAGTGTTGCTATTTGACATCTGCATTGTCACCACCTTCGTCATCATCAGCTTCTGGCTCTGAGTACATGCTGTAAGGCATCCCAAGGTCCGAAATATCTACTCCTGGTTTTTCCATCATACAAAAATGTTCTGATTCAACTCCAGATGGTAATGTTAGTACATGAGGGATCATCACAACAATGCTAAGTGTTATGCTCGATGTTGTTGGAGCGTGGCCTACAAAAGATTCGAGGGCTTACTGTTGCTATACAGCTGACAGGAGTCAAGGGGGTCCAGCAAGGGGCATCCTTGGTGAAGGTTCTGGGGACCGTCGAAGAGATGGGATCAAAGAGTTCTGGGGACCGTTGAGGAGACGGGATCAAAGGGTTCTGGGGACCGTTGAGGAGATGGGATCAAAGGGTTCTGGGAACTGTTGAGGAGATGGGATCAAAGGGTTCTGGGGACCGTTGAGGAGACAGGATCAAAGGGTTCTGGGGACCGTTGAGGAGACGGGATCAAAGGGTTCTGGGGACCATTGAGGAGACAGGATCAAAGGGTTCTGGAGACCATTGAGGGGACGGGATCAAAGGGTTCTGGGGACCATTGAGGAGACAGGATCAAAGGGTTCTGGGGACCATTGAGGAGACGGGATCAAAGGGTTCTGGGGACTGCCGAGGAGATGGGATCAAAGGGTTCTGGGGACTGTCAAGGAGATGAGATCAAAGGGGTCTGGCAAGGGTATTTCTTGGCAGAGGTTCTGGGGACAGTGCAGGACTAGCGGTGGGTTGAAGGGGTTCTAAGGAGCGTCCACTCAACAGTAGGATGAGGACTGAGGGACTGAGGACAATCCAAGATATAAGGTAGATTGTAGGAGGTCTAGAATGAGGATCTACAGCGGTGTACCAATGGTTTATATACACAAGTCCAAGGGTTAAGGGTAGGTCAGGGAAGAAGGTGAGTCAGCGAATAGAAAGCGATGGAATCGCAAAGAAGGCTGAGTCACTATGGAAGGATGCGATGGCATCAGAAAAGTATCAGTAATACAACTGCAGATGAGTTACGCTAAATATGTAAGCGGTAATCTGGGAAAAGGTCACAGAAAAGAAAAGAGTTCAAGCAGGACTCAAACAGCAGGGTTAAAGCCCCTTTAGTGTACAATGGTAAGTAAGAGTCAAGGAAAAAGGTAAGGGGCCAACGAATTATAACACTAAGAATACTTTTGACATTGCAAATGAAGTAGTCACCAAGCAGGAATGATGCAGCAAGAACCTGTGAAGAAAGATGTAAAAGGTCAACATCTGGTTCTGAATAGAGTTTGAGGACAGCGACATCTTCGAAAGACCATTCTTGTGTGTGAGGCCCTGGATGAACAGCAAGCCAAGTGAAGTATTGAACTTCTCCCACTTGAACTTTGTCTCCATCATGAAACTAGGGAAAGAATGCGTAATGAAATAAATAATATGTAAATAAAGTGAAAAATGAGACACACCTTAATGTTTCGTGACACTTGTAAGTTCTCCTCTGACTTGAGTGTCTCTCTCCAAGCAGAGTGGGTGATTTGTCCTGTCATATCCCAAATTCTCGCTAAGTCCCCTCCGCTCCTCCATGTGCATTACTTCCGCTATTCCGCTCCTATGTCCTCCGCTACTCCGTGTTCCGCTCTACTTCTTGCGCTCATGTACGTTATGTTACGTTTCCCTTTGTTCTCTTCGTAGTTAGTCTCCATT
>JBBPMF010000401.1:0-28867 GCA_038090175.1 Austroboletus eburneus | reverse complement strand
CGTGCCTTGCGTCCACTTCTGGCATCGCAGCGCACAGGTAACCTGCGCAGGAAATGGGGCTAAGTAAATTAGATGACAAGCAACCGTCGGAATGCAGGACATCCAGTACTGAGTACTGAGTCCCGGGTCGCCGAGCTCGCTCAGTCGCCCGGCCCTTGTCTCTACACGGGCCAATTCTTCCTCACCTGTCGTGGCAGCAGTCTACCACGCCCGATCATCATGCATCAACCTTGGTGTAATTGAATGCATTGTCGTGCCGCAATTCTCATCGATATACGATGACACGACCGGTCTACTTCAGTGGTCAAACACTGCAGCAAGTGCAATTGGCGCTTCGCACCAGTGCCCACAGCAAGTACTGCAGTAGGTAAGTATCATCTTGTTGTCCACTGAACATCGTTGCTGTGCGACGAAGAAATCATGATGGCAAAAGAATGTACTAAAGATGAGATGTTCTACATTGTTCATTTACTGAGAGTACCTGTGCTTGCCTGGAGTGCTCCATTACTGTCAGAAACACTGCCAGGATTAAAGAAACACGTTGCCAGCCTGAGGTGGCACGATGATAAGTAGTAAGTACTACAGCATGGGTGCGTGGCTTATGCCAGCGGAGTAACCGTACGACCATTGGGTGGGGGTCTGAGGCACAGCGAGGCACGAGCGCAGCCACAGAGCTGTGTCTTTGGACGTGCGCAGAGGTAAAGGGTGAACTTGGGGAGGGGAACATGAATCGGCTCCTCCATGTCGGCAAGAATGATCAGTGCATCGCAGCGCTTCTCAGCAGCATTAAGGATCACCACCGGGCCAGTGTGTGGTGAAGCGCGAAGTCGCGAAAATTCTCTTTGAAGAAGAAAACGCTCAAAGCCAGGGAACCTCCGAATATCCGGCAGTAGTTTATCTCGCTTAATAGCGAGGTCACGGTGTCTGTCGGCTTGTTTTCGTAGCGAATCACTTTCAGCATCTTCTGTGTGTTGCATGCTTTCCAGGAACGAAGATAACGATTTTTCGCGTGTAACACTAGCATGCTCCAATTCAGCTGATAGTTGTTGAAGCCTAAGAGCATGATCGGGACAGGCACCCAGTAGTTCATCATATGAATTGCGGAGCTGATAAAGATCTCCCCAAACGATCGATCGACCTTGCTCAAGCCATTCGACCGCAATTTCAGATAAGCCTGAGTCAAGAGCCGCTGCCGCTGCCTCCCACACAATACCAGTGCCCTTTATGAGTTCCCGATAGCGGTCTGTAAGAGAAAGGCCTGCCCATGCAAGCTGAGGCAGTATGCTGATAGCCGTAGCATATGCATGAAGAAGTGAATGGTGGCCTAAGACACGAGCACATTTGGCCCAATGATGACAGGCTCCTAGCCGAATGGTGGCGGGGCCTGCAGAAGCAAGTGTGGACGACGAAAACAGAGAAATGGCTTCTTCGATGTCATTAACTTCCCCTAGGCGATAGAAACGACTCAGGAGGGCATTCCCGAGATTGGAGAGACGATCAGGTTTGTCAGGGTGTTGATTGGGTGAGAGCCCAATAGCATCCCTGAGCCTCAAAATAGCATCCTCGAGGTCACTGACTTCCCCCAGGTGATCGAAATGAGCCAGTACGGCAGTGCCGAGGTTGGAGAGACAACCAGGTTTGTCAGGGTGTTGATTGGGAGTGAGCTCGACAGCATCCCTGAGCCTCGAAATAGCATCCTCGAGGTCACTGACTTCCCCCAGGCGTTCAAAACGAGTCAGTAGGGCATTTCCAAGGTTGGTGAGACAACTAGGTTTGTCAGGATGTTGATTAGGCGTGAGCTCGACGGCATCCCTGAGACTCGAAATACCTTCCTCAATGTCACTGACTTCCCCCAGGCGATCAAAACAAGTCCGTAGGGCAGCGCCGAGGTTGGAGAGACGACCAGGTTTGTCAAGGTGTTGATGGGGCGTAAGCTCGACAGCATCCCTGAGACTCAAAATAGCATCC
Organism: Austroboletus eburneus; assembly: GCA_038090175.1. NCBI lineage: Eukaryota > Fungi > Basidiomycota > Agaricomycetes > Boletales > Boletaceae > Austroboletus > Austroboletus eburneus. Next base: position 26,899 of record JBBPMF010000401.1, on the reverse strand, counting down.
TGGAGGTTATTGACATCCCCTAGGCAATCGAAACGAGTCCGTAGGGCAATCCCAAGGTTGGAGAGACACCAGGTTTGTGAGGGTGTTGATTAGGCGTGAGCTCGACAGCATCCCTGAAACTCGAAACAACACCCTGGAGGTCACTAATTTCCCCCAGGCGATCGAAACGAGTCAATAGGGCCATGCCGAGGTTGGAGAGATGACTAGCTTTATATTGGTGATAATCGGGACTGAGCTCCGTGACGTTCCTGAATCTCGTAATCGCATTCTCAAGATCGCTCAGTACCCCGAGATGGTTGTACCGATTGAGGAATGCAACACCAAGAGCTGTCAAGCTTGCAAGATACCGCTCTTCCCAATTTGAACTAGACTGAACCGAACGTTCCAGAGACAAAATTGCCTGCTGAACATCTTCGATGTCACCAAAGCGTTCGAATCGGCCCAACAGATGGATACCCAGTTCGAACGAACCCATGTCGGTAACACCTGCTCCAAGATCGTGCTGAGGGGGTAAAACATCATCTGTTGTATCTTTTGAACTCCATCGGAGCATGAAAACAGCCGCTCGCTTCTCGTGACTCTCTGAAGGGGAGAGGTCTATTGCTTCGTGCAATAATGCCTCGGCTCGGCTAGCGTCGAATTCCTGTCTCTCCTTTTTGAACCGTGCGAAATGAACTGTAGCCAATTGGATCAACGTGCGAGGCCTATCAAGGTGCCCAACCGGATGCGCATGAAGAGCATCGCAATATAAAGACATGGGGACATCGAAGGAAAATCCAGCGTCGTGAACCTGACGATGGATAAATTTTGATGTGGCAAGGTTTGACTGTGCAGCCGCATGACAAGGATGGTCCGGCGGGCAAAGGTGCAGCGCATGTTCAAACTGTTCAATGGAACGCTCAATATTTCGCTCTTCCCCGTATTTTCAGTAACGCGAGAGAGCTGCATGGCCGTTGTTTGTAGCTTTTATTAGTTCGGTTTGTGATCCGGTGGTCGACTGGGTATACATTAATTCACAATGATAGTATGACTGATCGTGTACTTACAGAATGAAGATGACGGTCAACGACTCTTGAGGCCAATGCTTCACCGTCTTTGTGCGTCCCTCTGCTGATTGCAACTAAGAGGGATGAACAAGGAGATATGGCATCTCCATCCTTCGGAAACAAAGTGAACGTTACCACAGTATCAGTCTTGAACCGTTACGGAAATAATCTACTCACCATGAGATTTTTCATTGTATTCCAGAAGTTGTTTGACAGTGATCGTCAACTTTCGCAGCTCCTCTCCGCACCCCAGTATTGGTTGTAATTCGAAAGATGCGTATATCCTGAAGCCAACCGTCGTAGACGGTTCGGATGGTCTACGGGCTCTATTAGAACGACGTAGAGTGCGAGAAATGACGACTGACATTGGAATTTGCTCGTCCCAGTCGATGGTGTCATCGTCTACTGAAATACGTTTGTTTTCCGTTCTCCATTCGAGACCATTGTAATCCACAACAATAAAGAATCCAGCAGGGATTCGTCTTAGACCCAGGGCAGCATCTGTGATCCGAATATCTGGGTCGACGTTAGCAAACTCAGGAAAATGTATAGATAAACGAACTTCGCACTCGTGACAACAGTTTTATCGCACTTGTCTATCTGTACTCCAGGAGGGGCCGAGAAATGGGATGTGTCTTGCGGAAAATCTTTACGTTAGAATGCTTCGTGTCACGCATAGAGAAAGGGAAATCGCACTCATGGTGACCGTCTCTTTACACTCGTTCGTTTGCACACCAGGAGACGCTGAGGAAGGGGATGCGCCCTGCGGCTGGTCTGGTAATTCTTCGTTTTCTTGTTCAACGTAAGAAAGCTTGAAATGTGTAATGAAATGAAATGCACACTCGTTTTTTCACACTCGACCGTCTTTAGAGGCGCAGAGGAAGGGGCCGTATCTTGCGGCTGGGCAATAGTCCCGGGCGGTTTTGCGAGGTCGGTGTCACAGAGTTTGCTGGAAATACAACCCATTAACGTCGTTGAGAATGAGAAAATGCTGTCTTGGGACACTGCACTTCTATGGCCCATTACGCTAGCGTTACCACGATGTCCAAACGTTGTTGCTGTGCAGTGGATAAATGCGGACGCGAAGGGCGAACAGAAATTGAAGGTGGAATTCCAGAGCTTCACATGTCTAACGTGCAGCTGCGTGGACAGCCTTGCCTTAGGGTCAGGCCTCATGTCCAGGCACAGGAATTAATGTGAAGGATGTTACCTGGCATCGCAGCGCACAGGAGCTTCATATAAGCTTCGATATGCATCCACAGGAAGGGGGACTAGGTAAATTAGACGAATGGCTGTAGAGTGACTAGGTCATTTGTTCGTTCGAAATTATGTCAGAATACAGGACGTCCGACCTTGAGTACTGAGTCCCGATTCCCCGAGCTCGTTCGGTTGCCCAGCCTTTCCTTGTACACGCCATCCCACTGGCCCGATTCTTTTTCACGCCTGTCCCAACAGCTTACCACGCCCAATCAGCAACCATAGTGTCATTGAATGCATTGTCGTACCGCACTTCTCACTGACAAACGATGACACGACCGGTCTCAGTCAGCCACTCCTGCGAACTGCAGACCTTCGTGAAATTGATCGATCCCGCAGCCTTTCTTGCCATCCTTGCACAATCAAGTCGTCAACGTGCGTGCCGCCCTTGGCAGATATAGTCGCAATCTATGCAGTCTTGGCGTCGTCAGATATGGTAAACGTTCATGACTTCATCCTCACCGTCAATGACTTCGGCCGCCACGCCGGCACTTATCCTGGGTGTAATGGGTTCGACGACGGTGGACCATCTACAAATACTCGTTGAGTATACTTTTAAGGGGAAAAGCAAGTCTACCCTTTGTAATTTGAGCGCTGAACTGGACTTCTTTAAATCGATTAAGTTGGAGCCAGTAGCAGTCGACGTGTACGCGCCGAAGCTGTGCGAGCCGGATCACATGACCCAGACTGACTTTTTTATAAGCTTGCGGTACATTTCCCAAGTCCTTTGACAACTTGAAGCTGTCGTCGGAGAAGGTTTGACTCACGGCTTCTCAATGCCTGGTGAATTCTTGGGACCTCAGAAACACCCCCTCTGCGTAGTGGTAAGTTCGTCTCTTCGTTTGTCCCGATCGATGGTGACATGACGTTGTACGACGTACTGCCCAACTTGTTCGAAGAGTCAAGCGCCGTGCGGTGACGTCTGCGTGGTGTCCGGGGGCTCAGAGTGTGGTGGTCATGCCGCTATTTTTGGTGCATATGCTCGACGTGTTAGTCAAATGTGTTGCTGATCAGTGTTCATGTTGGCTATTTAGATAATCGGACCAAGCAAAGTCTTTTGCATGTGCCAGTATGCATTTCCATGATATGTAACAATCGAGGGGATCGATATCCCGTTTTTAGCGATTTGTCTAATGCCGTCTTGTTGGTATGCGGATTTTTCACACTGATCTTTGCAGAAACGATAAACAAATTGCCACTTGCCGTGGAGCCGACTTGAATAATTGGTAATGCCTTCCGTTCTTTGTCAAATTGCGAGTTACTGTTGTTTGTTCTCCAATGACATCGTCCTGCTCGAATATAGCTTCTTGTCGTAGCCATTTTGGATGTATTGTCGAACAGCCACTCGTCTTGCCCCCTTCCCTACATATGCTCCCTCTCTGGAAGAATCAATTTGAGCAAGCTTTTCACATCTTCACCGACGTTTAGGCAAAAGGGTAGTATGACTCTGGCTGGAAGAGCAAGTGCGCAAAGGTTTGATGCAGAACGAAGAGTGCTGTGATGGCTTGTTAAATTAGGTATCCAACCCGAAGAATCCTCAGTCAGCCTGCATGGCTCGAACGCGACGTTCGCCGCATAGTCTGCATTTAACGGGGTGCTCAAGGTATCACACCCCACCCCATCCATACGTCGGATGGGACGTTATCGCTGCTTAAGAGAAACACGTCGTTTTTTTTTTCTTTTCTGCCCACCACTCTGATTACATGCGTAGAATCATAGCGAAAGAAACGGTGTATGCTTGTTGAAATGATACCATTTTATCTGTATCCGTTCATCATGACATGTACCAAAAACTGTCCGCTGAAAGACTTTACAGAGTGACATCACTTGACCGGGTTCTAGAATGTTGATTAATGATCGTCCTCCCAATTGCATGAGGCTCTGATGAAAGGAGGCGCTGCACACGACCGGGAGAACGTTGGCAAGATTGCAGTTGATTCTCATGTCGATGTTTCAACTCGGAATGGCACATAGGTTCTGGATTTACCTCACAGAACGATTCGGCGGACGAAGTACAAAGTCCACAGTTACAAGAAGACCTACGGTATCCAACAAGTCTGTGCGCGTGGCTGCGCACGTGCCAAAACGGTTTGGCGGCGCACTTGTCGGAGGTGTAGCAATGTTGGCCACAAGGCGCGGAACTGTAGCTGGCAGGGAAAGTCGTCAGGAAGGTCAAGACGCTAGGTGAAGAGGGCGAGAAGGCAGAGGCAAGTGGGTGTATGGCTGGAGCATACAGTCTGGGCACTGAGGTCGCGGACGAGGCAGCTGCCAGCGACAGTCCTGCTGGAAGCGAGTGAGCGCGCTCGCAATATAAATGGAGACGCACCCGATATAGTCAGCAAGTCGCTTGGGGGAAAGCGACATAGACGGTATGCAATCGGCAACGCTGACAGCGAAGGGTTACAGCATTGTGCCGACAACCCGAGCGGCAAGGCCAATGACATGGCTGTGAAGCGACGAAACGAAGCCTCGAGCGTCGCGCTCGAGGGGAAGTGGAATGGACCTGTGAGTTGCAACGTTCGAGGTACCAGCACCACGACTGTGACGTCGGACACGTCAGATCATGGCGAGGACGCTGGGAACAGGCCATGGGGGCCACCTGATAGCGCTGCGCATGTATAGGACGGATACTCGAGTGTTGTGCTCGAGGGGAAGCAGGGAGAGTGTGCAAGCAGCAACACTCAAGGTACTGGTGGCGAGGCAGGAGCGTCGAGAGCTCCGGGAGGTGGCGACGATGTTGGTACTGGGCCGAGGAACGGGCGATGCGTCGGAACGCGAGCACAGATGGTTAGAACGGCCAGTTGAAGAAAACATACCTATGGTGACCCCAGACACGCCAGGCGATCCGGGCAGCGAAGCACGTATTCCAAATAGTTTGGAAGCGTTCCCAAGATATCCCGAGGGTGATGGGAACGAGCGCTTTGCCGACTTGGGCGCACTGGGTCAAGTTGTTGAGCCTGGAAGCCACTTGGACAAAAAGGTCGATGGAGGCGATGGCGGAGGCGATGGGAGACGCGAGATCGACGGCGGATATGTCAATGTCGATGGTAGTGGATGCCGGACGGACGACACAACGAGCGGTGCGCGCTGTGACTCGAAACGAGTCAAAATGCGGCCGTTAGCGAGAGTCAAGCCAAGTCGGCGTCGGCGGTGCGAAACGGAAACGGCACACGCACCTGGGACACCCACGCCATATAGCCATCAACCCAAGTGTCCTATTGTGCCACCGAACCCACCGAGCCGTCGAGGAAAGCTCAAGTTGAAGCCTAGAGATGTCAGTCGGACCAGAGGTGGAGCAAGCACTTACCAGATCGGACGATCGTGTTCAGGCCGAATCGCGAAAATCGGAGTGACCGGATGTGTTGCATATGGACTGAAGATGACGCGCTATGGGAGAACGACGCGTTGGAGTCGATCGATGGTGATCGCGCGCAGAGGCAAGGTGTGGCCGAGCCGTGACTTTCCTTATTTGGACACTGCTTGAGCGCAGGACTTTCGGGACGCAACGGACATCAATTCTCATCGTTTATGTTATAACCTTTTGCATTTTGTTGCTGGATAAAGGTATTCACTTATTTGGTTTTTATTCTTTTACTAGGGTATACTACACTTCCGTTTGAGGGAGAGTGTTGTTGCATATTCGGATAGCACTAGTTAGCAAACGGAGCGCGGTCGTACAGCCACCGGATTACTTAATCACTGTTTACTTACAGTTCGAGTATGGTAGTTTTACTAGTGTTTCTACGAAGTGAGCTACTGCGTAGTCTTCAAGACTACTCCTCTCTATTCTGTCACAACAAGGTCAACACTCGACAGATATGTGTAACTTGAGCCTGGTAAGTAAAGAGCAGAGAAATCCACTCAGCTGCTGCCCAGAGAGGTGGCGTAAACGATTGTATTTGCCCCAGTAAGGAAACATGAACTTTGGAGTTCCAAACTGACCCTGTGACTGGGGCAATTCCGTAAGTGACTTCAGAGTTGGATGGAGACTGAGTTGACCAGATTTATGGAGATGTGATACATAACAGTGCACTTTCATCAATCAACATGTTGCGATGCTCAGTGTATCTACATGGATTTTCAAGACTATGAATATGCAACTTGCTGCTTGCCGCACCTTACCTCATTTACATAATTGACTAGGCAGGCCTGGCAGAATGAGTTATAACGTTATCATTTGATAGGATAACCGAGCCCAATGGCGAGCTATGATTGAAGGACACAAAAAAGGGAAATCAAGGGAGACCCGAAACAAGAACGTGTGAAGCTCAGTGGGCTTCACTCGTTCTTGGTAACCCTTACTTTTTCTCCAATTGGAAGGGGTCCTTCACCATTGCACAGTAAGTCACAAATTGACCAATCAGAACATTTTCTGTCCAACATATAAAACATACATATAAGCTGGTAACTTTGAACTGAACGGCTGTTTCATTTCAGGTGTTTTGCAGTTTGGCACCCCACTGAAGGGCCATAAATCCGATTTGCTGATGCGGCCTTGAGACTGCATATTCGGAGTCTGATCAAGTTCAATAAGAAGTCTGACATAAGGTGGCAGGTGACCACGGTGAGGCATATTCGGAGTCTGTGATCAAGATGATTAATGTATAATATACAGACGCTATAGTGCCTCATCCAAACTCACATAAACTTTCGAACGTTCATCCCCTTCTGACCTGCCCACATACTTGAGGACCTTTGGCCACTCCCACAGCTCGCGTTTTACTCAAACACACACCAAACGCCTGGGATTCATGCAGACTCGAATTCAGGTCCAATTTGTCCTTGGTCTATTCTTTGCCTTCACACTGGCCACTTCTCAAAACGTAACTGTCAACGATGCAGTTTTGAGTGGCCCCGTGGTACCCCAATATTTGCCCAACAGAACTATGTGGAATATTGGCAACAACTGTTCGACCTGCTGGGCCAAACCCGATCCTACATTGGCATACAACCACACGTGGCATGATTCCACCTTCGTTACTGAATCACCAGTGATCGAGTTTTCATTCACAGGTGTGCATTTCCTGGTATAAAAGTAGCTTCGAAACTCACCTTTGTGCGCACGCTTGCAGGGAATGGGTTGTACGTGTTCTTTATCATTGCGAACAACTACCATGGGACCGAGTCGGCGACTACAAGTATTAATTTCGTGTTGGACGGCGTTGCCGCGGGCAATTACACGCACGACCCGTCAGCGACCACCGATTACGAGTACAACGTACCTGTCTTCTCTAACGGGACATTGGGGGATGGCACTCACAACATATTGGTCCAACCCTTTGTTGGCAACTCGTTGATACTGTTTGACTATTTGATATACACATATGTGCGCCGCTCCTTCCTGCTAACCATGCTCATATATCTTGGCTTGCTTTTCTTAGTGCTACAACCAACCCAACCAATTCGACCAATTCGACCAGCCCAACCAATCCATCTAACCCAACCAATAAATCAGACCTTCCGCTTGACCTGGGTTTGGGGCTGGGGTTGAGTCTGGCAATGATCGTCGTGATCATCGTATCCGTCTTCCTCTATCATTACTTGAGTTCCGATAGATCTCCAGTCAAGAGTGCCATCGGCAGATGATGATATACACATCGTTTTTGGTTGACGTAGTGCGTCTTCACGTAAGCGTCGTACTTTGAGCTTTACTTTTGGGTGGGCTGATGATGATGATTAGACCTATGAAAACCAGTCGGCAGAACAGTATATAGTCCCCTTATGAAAGATCACCGATGCATGAACCCATCGGCGTGTGATGATGCATTTTTGTTTTTTGTTTATCGAATGACGATGATCACCAGACCTAAAAAGATGGGTTCGAAATGTACTAACTTACGGGTGATCCAGGAAGCGCAAAAGCCAGCGTGCAAATGTGCTTCAGCCATCCAGTCTGTTTGCCACGCCCGCTGGTCGACCATATCCGAGGATCAGGCTCGTGCACACAGAGAGTCAGGGACAGGAATCAGGATTAGGCGGGCTTCGAGCCTACGAGAGCTCTGCATAGGGAAGTACTTACCACTTCCCGACCGCCATCCAGCGAAGGCTGTTTAGAATGAAGTACCATTGGCATGAGCGGTGACCGCAATCGAGTGTGCGAGTCTCCGCTGCAATGTTTAGCATAGAAGATATCGGATGCCGCTCGCACTGCAGCCGTAAAGCTTGCAGTTCGAGCCTTCGACACGAAGAGCAGGAACACATATTTTGAGTGACTGAAAGACATAAGTTCGATCGCTCGTACAGTGTTTCCCTGAGTCACAAAGAAAAAAAACGGCAGGCACGGTATGTACACTCAACTTCCACATCAAAACGATTATGGCCCACTGGCAAATTTTTTTATATCATTTCACACGAGACTACAAGCACCAACGGCGTACACAAAAGAGACGACAAGGTGAAAAAAAAAAATGAAAAAAAGAAGCCAGTCTCATCACGCCAATCCAAACGCCATATCCCGTCAGCCTTCCAGAGTACCTAACAGCCTAGTGTCCACCCGTACCCCGATGCGGACGGCCCGCCGACCGAAACCTCCCCATCCACCCACGTATGCACCCAGTCCCATTAACCCGACCCACCAGGCTCCCCAAACATCGCCACATTCTTCTCCTGCTCCTCCTCTCACCGATTCTGCCCCCCTCCACCCCACCACCCACCGCCCCTCGCCGGAAGTTGCGCAGCCTGTGTCAACGATGACAGCGAATCGAAAAACGACTTTTGTGGGTTGTATGCCCGATCGGCATCTTCGTCCTCTTTCGGCGTGTCCGGTCCGTTGGATGTTACCTCGCCTTCCTCCTTATTCTTCTTGGGCACGATCGCAGACTTGTCAAAACGTGCGTTGGAACTCTGGAAATCGAAGTCAGTCGTCGGTACTTTGAGTTCACCTCCCTTGGCGGCAGATCCATGGCCGCACTGTCCACGGCGACCTCCTCTGCCCACCGGTCCGTTCGTCCCGCGGAGGTCCCCGATCGCACGTTCAACAGATTCGAGAGACGCAGCAGCCTTCTAAATAGCATTAGTGGGACGCCATCCATTGGCACTCGTTTTCGCAACATCGCTCGGGGGAGTAGTGGCGACCTGTGATGATGCGGACACCTCTGCAACGATGTGTGGCTGCTGTGGGTATGGGAAAGATGGTTGCTGCTAGAGAATGGCATATATATATGAAATACGCACCCATTTCTTCATACTTGTGAAGGCGGATGCATGTGACGATGGCCAGGTGCCACATGCTGGGGTGCAGATGGGTGTTTGACTGAGACGTGGTGCCTATCTGCGGCTGTGTTTGTGTCTCACGAAGGATCACACATAAGCTGAATTAGTAGATGACAAACGATAGGTCATTTCAGTCCGAAATTATGCCGGAATGCAGGACATCCAGTACTGAGTCCCGGATCCCCGAGTTCCTTTAGTCGCCCGGCCCTTGCCTGTACACGCCATCTCACTGGCCCGGTGTGCCAGTTAAAATCATCCGCTCTGCACTGGGGTATTTCTTGATCTCTTGAATGAGTCTACAGTCGAGATTCTTTAACCAATGTCCCTCATCGACGACAATGCTGCCCTAGTTGTACTTGGACAGATAAGGCTGGTCTTGAATGATCAATTCGTACGTGGTGACGACGACCGGAAACAACCCATTCGTTTGATACCTTGCGTCGCTTTGCGTGGTCACTCTTGCGCGCCTTGGCCGCCATAGTCGCCATAGCTTTTCTACCTTTGGCTAATTTGGGTGTAGCCATGATTCATTCGCCAGGACCAACCACCTCTTGAGAGCGGTTGTCCGGTTCGCACATGACAGCACGCCGAGGCTCTGCATGCTCGGCGGGTGAACCGTGGTACATGCACACTGGAATCTGTGAGGTGGAATTAGCACATGGTATACATGAGCAAAAATAGCTCACTGTGGGTGCAAAGCAATGGAATTTGTTGATCCAATGCAATAAATTGAAGCGTCTTGCATGGCAGGTCGTCAGTTTTTTTTACAACAAACTGCGGACAAGACATACCTTGACCAATCCCATTTCGTCTGCTAACAACACGTCAGTAAGCGATGTGTTGAAGTGCATACACGCACCAACGATGTCCGACACACGATTCTTGTAGACAACCCATTCAACGCATTCGAGTTGATGGTCTTTTAGCTTTTCCCCGGTGACCAGCGAGGGCTGCCAAAACCTGGGACGCCCTGCTTCAGTAGACAAGGGCTTCTCAAGGGATGTTTTTACTTCTTATTCCTCCTCGTGCATTTCCTTGTCTTCTGCAGCGCATCAGCGGGTGGCCTTGTGAGCCTGTCGTTTTTGGCTAGGTTCCGGGTTGGTTGGTGCGACGTGCATGGTAGTGCGCAACGCGGATGTCCACTTTTCCTTGTCCATTTGCTGACAGAGGTGATTGAGTACGTGATAATTTCTTGGGAGCGCAAGATGGAAGAGGTGGGGAGGCGAGCGTGGTTGCGATTGATGAGGCGGAAAAGAACATGGAGGATGAGACCATGGTTTGAAGTGATCGAATCATGCCGGCCATCGTACGATCATGAAATGTTACCAGACGGGTATACACGATGGATTTTCGGCCAGAGTCAGTGGAAACCAACCCAGGTATGAAGATTTCGACCTCATGCATTCACTGTCCGAGCGTGTACACTTAGTTGGCATCATTGATCAATCTATAGCATTATTGGAAGTGCAAAACTGACCTGTATTCAATGGGGGCGTCTCGGAATTCTGCTTTTTGAAGAGTTATCCCTGGTAGCTGCCAATGATATATTTTGTCTAGTATGAAATGTCAAGAAGGCTTCACGCGACATACGTTGGTCCTGTCAGTTAGAAATAACTCAGTGAATACCATCATCGCCGTAAAATAAAAAGGGGGGCAGATGGAAGAACCTACTCAAGTTCTGAACCACTTGTCAGCCTGGTGAGGTGACGGCTGTGGACAAGCACTTTGAATATAAAACGGTTCAAAGTATGCAGTAAATTTACCCACCTCTTCCATTGGGAGAGGCGTTCGAGAAGAACCTTGCCGAACACGAGGCAAAATATCTGCTGTTGTGGTGCATTTGACAGCAAATAAAGCGGAGAGATATTTGTTTGACAGGAAAATCAAATGTGGGCGTCAAGTTGTTGGTCCACCTCATTCTCCCCCCCAACAGTTTATCATGTCTCCCTCCTCTCTTAAGATGTTCTTTGGTGTCGAGAGAATCTCCCAGCTATCGACAACATCACATCACGTACAACAACCACCATGCCACAGATGTGGCGCTTTCTTCCAGTATGGTCAAGGAACGGAGTGGAGCGCCGTCAGCGAGCTTGCAAATGAACATTGGGATATATGTCCAGGGGAATCCGAATCACATTTTTCAGCGGTGAGAGCCATTTTTTGTTCGCCCAATTTAATCTCCAAAACTCGCTCAATCCTAGGAAATCCGCACCTGGAATCCCGTTACGCATAGAAAAAATCAGACTCTATTGGAGCGAAAGGCGAGACTTGAACGGGACCCATACGCGGAAAATGTAACGGAGAAAAGTGTCACTTGTAAAATTTGCCACAAAGTAATCAAGCTCGACAAGAGGAGGAAATATTATACCGGAATGTGGTATAAACACAAAAAAAGATGCATCAGGAAGTCGAAGAAGGGAAAGGTCAGTCTTATTTGGCTAGCGGACGGTGGACATACTGACCGCCTCACAGCCCGGCGTAGGCACGGCTCCGCGGGCGCGGAATAGTGTTCGCTTGCGAGGTACGGCGCACGACTCTATCGGAAAGGATGAAGTAAAAATCGGTCGTGCAGAACAGGTTCAGAATGGGAAATCCATGCTAAACCCAATCTCCACGGCAGACTCAAACAATTCCACCCACGAAGAGTGAGGGATTGCCGTTCTCAAATATCATCCCCAGGTGGTAAGTGCACTGTTCCCCATGATGCATACAACGCTGAGAAGGAACGAATTTGATGTGTGAAGCTAGTGGAGGGTCGTTTGAGAAAACCGCGATGGCCCGCAGTTTGTGGAGAGATCCCGCAAGTGTCCGAATCGATTCCTTTTTTAGTGTTTTTGGCAAAAGGCCCAGTTGTGGCGCTCGAGATCGATAACTGTCTCTCTTGTACATATCTCGCACAATCGACTGGACATACTCTGATCATGTTTATAAAAGGCGAGGATAGAAATGGTTGCCACTAGCTCCTGTCTACGTTACAATTACTGAAACTTTCCACGCCGTAGATGGAAATAAATCTTATAATAAGGCCTCCCGCACTGCTCGAGGGCATCGCCTCGCGGGCGGCGAATATGGGGGTTTCTGAGGCAATCGGGGTGTTGTTGGAGGCTGCCGAGGCCGCGCGAATCGGTCTTGAAATTGCTGGTGGGTGGTCAGCGAGAACGGGGTAAAATAAAAAACGCTTCTGTGACTTGGGTGCGTGTCAGTAAAAGGTAAGGCGGGGGACTGGTGGACGACTTCATGACTAACTCTTAGGCGGTTGTCTTTTAGTCTTCTCTCCTGCATCCAGGTCCTCGTCGCACGTGCTCGGCACTTCTCGGATCGCCTCTCTGCACGAGCAGCTCACAGCTTGCCTTCATCCTGTCCATTGTCCTGACCTGCCGTGCCCTGGACCGGCTCACTCAAGTGCTATAGCCTGGCTTCTATGTAGCCATCAAGGTTCGATAAAGATCCTTGCCCTCACCAAAGTCCAAGACCGGCTGGCGCTGATTGCTATGTCAATATTCGTCGTTTCTTGATAGGCCTGTTTTAAAATCGACCACAGGTGCTAGTACGTCCTATCTCCCACACGGCCACCCACCCAGGCTCGCTCATTGCCCTGCTTGCCTGATACACGCTCCTAGCCACTGACCATATGGGGAGCATGCAAGTACACATACACCACATCGGAACAACACCCACCGAGAAACCTCGCCATCATGCACTTCTTTGCTCGTCTCCGTTTCATGTGACCGAGTTTGATTCGTGCTAGCTCGTGGCGTTTGAAATCCTCGGCGACTCATTTGTGAGCCAGTTGGACGACCGTCTTTGGAGCGAAGCCGGTTCACTCCCTTTGGCAGGCTGCCTCCACTTTGGTGGTTCATCAAAACGCATCGCCGAGTACTCATGATTGCGTTAAGCGATAATCCATACCATACAACCAGCATATGCACCCACCAAACGGTGGATGCCACAGATTTTGATTTCGATCAAGGCTCGTACACCAAACTCGAAGAGTGCGTTGCATACCATCACACGAAAAAGACAAGAATCTGAGTGGTGACGGGGATTCCTCGGTACTTCCTTACATTGCAATATTGGCCGACCTGAACCTTCACAAAGGACCGTCGTTTTCAGTGACTTTTCCCGAGCAGAGGGATCTCATGGCAACTGACTGCGAATCTACGCTCCTGGCGTCAACATGACCACGTATCCCTTTCTGGCTGAGCAAGAGGGACTCGTGAAGGATCTTGTTCAAATCGAGTTTGTTCCAGAAGCAGAGATGCGAAACACTGAATATTTGAACGCACAGGTCAAATTTGGTGGCACGTCATCCAGAAACATAGGGAGTAGGAAGAGTAGGAAAATGCCCCAGATGCGAATACGAAAGACTCAGAAAGGATGTATTGGCAAAGTTTTACCCTCGGATTGTTTGTATCTTTAGTGAAGTTTGCGTGTGTTCTAGTGCGTGTAAAAACAGTCAGCTCGCACGGAAGTCGAGCCCGAGTAGTAGTCCGAGAATGACTTATCCACCCTTGTCGCTGGCATACTGCTCTCCAATCAATTGAGTCATACAATGAGAGTCTCCAGGATTGCCGCATGTCCTTGCCCAGGCCCTCGCCATCGCTTGAGCTATGAAATAACGACGCCATGCAGGGAATCGCGTACTTGCCTGTGTTAATACGGACTGCCATGCGTCCCAATGGCGCGGTTTCATCCACCTCGCTACTCTTTGTCACCAAAGCACTGCTCAATGATGATTTGAAAGACGAAAGTTACAAAGAAAGGACAAGGGCAACCCCCCGCGATGCAGGACAGGACGCGGCCAGCGCACATGGTGCCTCGCTAAGGACTCCCTCATCTCTGCCCAGTGCTCTACCACGAACCAACCATGATTCATCGCCGAAATGAATAGCATTGACCTGTCGGGCGATCGCTATGAACGGACCGTCGCGAACGGATCAGGAACGCGACGAGAGTGGACTTGCAAACTGCACCTTTGAAATGTGTAGTCGCGTGCTATTCAACAAGTGAAAGCGGGAGAGAAAAGGGCTGAAAAACGACGAGGAGAGATGTCTTTCAGTCAGATCCGTGCGATGGGGCGAGCAAAGGGATGTACTCGCGAGGAAGATGCCTGAGATTTTACCGAGGACGTCGAAGAGGAAAAAGAACGCGCACCAGGCCAATAGTGGTCTGGGCGCGCACGTCGCGGTGTAGATCAAGTCTCGTACACGCATTCAACTTTTCCATGTCCGGGTCGTACTCGAATCATCGGATGGCGAAGAGGATACTTCATCGTCAAACACGGGACGGAGGAGGAAGAGTGTACGAAATCGGCATTGATGAAGCAGGGAAGGGAAGAGGTCGTAGCGCCCTGAGCCAAACTTGCATGCGAGCACGACAAAGGTAGAAACCCATTCCAGCGACTGAATACATCATCTCTGACCAGAGTGTTTGCCATGCCGCGACCGAGGGAAGACGATGTAATTGACGAACAACCAAACATGCGTCGACAGCCAGTGGGACTACGAGACGACTTGTTCCCACAACTCCGAGAGATACATCAAATACGCTATTTACAAAAGTAATATCATTCAAAGTCCTACATGAATGAAAGGAAGCCATCCCCAAAACGATACGCCCTTATCACGAAGACGTACGACAGCATCATGCAATGCTCGGGCAGCGTTGCGATGATCCGGGACTGTATCATCCTCACAGAGCTGCTTATACACGTCTCTCGCCACCTCCGGTGCAAGCCTATCGTCGATCGACCACATGCTTCCGACGACACCTTCGTACCCAGCAAACAACATCCCCGCAGCGATGTGGATGGCCTCGTCGGAAAGTCTCTTGTCGCCCATTGCTGTCTGACATGCAGAGAGAAAAGCAAGTCCACCACTTGGACGCGAGAGTGAGACGATGTCGGATACCTTTAAGCGGCGTCCGTTTGCAAGACAGAGTCCACTGTTCGTTGGGTTCTGGAAATCTTGGACGCCGTGGCATGCAAAGTGGACCCAATCGGACTCTTTCATCAAGGAAAGTACTTCCTCGACCATTCCTGTAGGAGACTCCATGAGAGAAATTCGTCCTGATTCGCAGTCATTGATGACGGCTCTAATGTGTTGCAACTCGACGTTCACGCCAGGAAGCCGCGTTGCGCCATCTGATTCTGGCTGAGGGATAGCAAGAAGACAGATATTTTCGTGAGTGGTGGCATTGGCAGGTTCCGGAGAGGGCCCAAGAATACTCAAATTGGGAATGTATGAAGAAACCACAAAGTCGGAGACTTTGTTCCCGGGTTCCGAATATTGCGCACCATAGAGACCTGCGGCATGGATAGGAAGGAACGTGAAAGGCCCAGTGGGGCACCAAAAAATGCGTGATAAACCCCCAGGAGTCTGTCATATAAAAGAGACATGCATACGTCAGCTATTAAATGAGATGACGTGGTATCACATACCGAAAAGGCCAGGGCATCGAGGACAGGCTTGACGACATTCTCCCATAAATCGGATAGGATAGTATCCCATGAGTCACTGCTATTCACCTCCTTCAGCTTAGCCTTCCTTTCGCCTTCATCGAATGGAGCACGAGCACGGACTACCAATCTCTTGAGCGAATTCTGAAGGTCAGTGGTCCGCTCAGAAGAGAAGTTCTGAAGCGGAACATGAATCGGTTCCTCCATATCGGCAAGAATGATCAATGCATCGCAGCGCTTTTCAGCAGCATTAAGGATCACCACCGGGCCGGTGTGTGCTGAAGCGCGAAGTCGCGAAAATTCTTTTTGAAGAAGAAAACGCTCAAAGCCAGGGAACCTCCGAATTTCCACCAGTAGTTTATCTCGCTCGATAACGAGGTCGCGGTGTCTGTCAGCTTGTTTTTGTAGTGAATCATTTTCAGCGTCTTCTGCGCATTGCATCTTCTCCGACAATAAATGCATCGATTTCTCGCGTGCAACACTAGCATGCTCCAATTCAGCTGATAGACGTCGAAGCCTCTGAGCATGATCGGGATAGGCACCCAACAGTTCGTCATATGAATTGCGGAGCTGATAAAGATCTCCCCAAACAATCGATCGACCTTGCTCAAGCCATTCGACTGCAATCTCAGGTAAGCCTGAGTCAAGAGCTGCTGCTGCTGCCTCCCGGACAATACCAGAGCCTTTGATGAGTTCTCGATAGCGGTCTGTAAGGGAAAGGCCAGCCCATGCAAGCTGAGGCAGTATGCTGATAGCTGCAGCATACGCATTAAGAAGTGAATGGTGGCCCAAGAGACGAGCAAATCTGGCCCAACGACGGCAGGCTTGTAACCGAATAGTGGCGGGGCCAGTAGAGGCAAGTGCAGATGACGAAGACAGAGAAGTGGCTTCTTCGAGGTCGCTGACTTCCTCCAGGTGAGCGAAACGAGTTAGTAGGGCATTCCCGAGGTTGTTGAGATGACCAGGTTGGTCAGGGTGTCGATTGGGCGTGAGCTCAACAGCATTTCTGTGCCTCGAAATGGCTTCCTTGAGGTCACTGACTTCTCCCAGCCGATCGAAACGAATCCGTAGGGAAGTGCCGAGGTTGTCGAGAGAAGTAGGTTTGTCAGGGTCTTGATTGGGTGTGAGCTCGACAGCATCCCTGAGCCTCAAAATAGCATCTTCGAGGTCACTAACTTCCCCCAGCCGATTGAAACGAGTCAGTAGGGCAGTGCCGAGGTGGTCGAGACAACTAGATTTGTGAGGATGTTGATTGGGCACGAGCTCAACAGCATCCTTGAGCCTCAAAATGGAATCCTGGAGGTCGCTAACTTCTCCCAGGTGATCGAAACGAGTCCGTAGGGCAAGCCCAAGATTGGAGAGAAAACTAGGTTTGTGAGGGTCTTGGTTAGGCGTGAGCCCGACAGCATCCCTGGACATCGAAATAGCATCCTCGAGGTCACTGACTTCCCCCAGGTGATTGAAACGAGCCTGAAGGGCAGCGCTGAGGTTGGAGAGACAGCCAGGTTTGTGAGGGTCTTGATTAGGCGTGAGATTGACAGCGTCCCTGAGCCTTGAAATAGCATCCTGGAGGTCACTGACTTCCCCCAGGCGATTGAAACGAGTTCGTAGGGCATTCCCGAGGTTGTTAAGACAGTCAGGTTTGCCAGGGTGTTGATTGGGCATGAGCTCCACAGCATCCCTGAACCTCGATATAGCATCCTCGAGGTCACTGACTTCTCCCAGGCGATCGAAATGAGTCCCTAGGGCAGCGCCGAGGTTGCTGAGACAACCAGACTTGTCAGAGTGTTGATTGGGCATGAGCTTAACAGCATCCCTGAGCCTTGAAATAGCATCCTCAAGGTCACTAAATTCTCCCAGGTGATCGAAACGAGTCTTTAAGGCAGTGCCGAGGCCGAAGAGACGAGCAGGTTTCTGAAGGTCTTGATTAGGCGTGAGATCGACAGCATCCCTGTGTCTCAAAATAGCATCCTCGAGGTCATTGTCTTCCCCCAAGCGACCGAAACAAGTCCCAAGGGCAGTGCCGAGCTTGTTGAGACGACCAGGCTTGTCAGGGTGTTGATTGGGCATGAGCTCCACAGCACCCTTGAGCCTTGAAATAGCATCCCGTAGGTCACTGACTTCCCCCAGGTGATCGAAACGAGTCCATAGGGCAGTGCTGAGGTCACTGAGGTGACTAGGTTTGTCAGGGTGTTGATTGGGTGTGAGCTCAATGGAATCCCTAAGCCTCGAAATAGCATCCTCGAGGTCACTGGCTTCTCCTAGGCGATCGAAACGAGTCCGTAGGGCATGCCCGAGGTTGTTGAGATAACCAGGTTTGTCAGGGTGCTGATTGGGTGTGAGCTCAGCAGCATCCCTGAATCTCAAAATAGCATCCTCGAGGTCGCTGACCTCCCCCAGACGAACGAAACGAAGCTCTAGGGCAGTACCAAGGCTTGTGAGACGAGCAGGTTTGTGAAGGTTTTGATTGGGAGTGAGCTCCACGGCGTCCATGAGCCTCGAAATAGCATCTTCGAGGTCACTAACTTCCCCCAGGTGAATGAAACGAGTACATAGGACAATGCCGAGGCTGTCGAGACGATCAGGCTTGTCAGGGTGTTGATTGGGCGTGAGCTCGACAGCATCCCTGAATCTCGAAATAGCATCCTGGAGGTCGCTGACTTCATCCAGGTGATTGAAACGAGTTCGTAGGGTACTCCCGAGGTCGGAGAGATAAATAGGTTTGTGAGGGTCTTGATTGGGCGTGAGATCGACCGCATCCCTGAATCTCGAAATAGCATCCTGAAGGTCGCTGACTTCACCCAGGTGATTGAAACGAGTCCGTAGGGTACTCCCGAGGTTGGAGAGATAAATAGGTTTGTGAGGGTCTTGATTGGGCGTGAGTTCGACAGCATCCCTAAATCTCGAAATAGCATCCTGAAGGTCACTGACTTCTCCCAGGCGATCGAAACGAGTCTGAAGGGCAGTGCCGAGGTTGGAGAGATGACTAGGTTTATCGTGGTGATCATTGGGACTGAGCTCGGTAACGCTCCTGAATCTCATAATCGCATTCTCAAGATCGCTCAGTACCCCGAGAAGGTTATACCGTTGGATGAATGCAACACCAAGATTTGCCGAACCTGCAAGATACCGCTCTTCCCAAGGTAAACTAGACTGGACCGAACGTTCCAGAGACAAAATTGCCTGTTGAACATCCTTGATGTCACCAAAGCGTTGGAACCGGCGCAACAGATGCACGCCCAGTTCCAATGGATCAATGTGTATAACACCTGCTCCAAGATCGTGTTGAGAGGGTACACCATCGTCTGTTCTACGTTTTGAATTCGACTGGAGCATGAAGACAGCCGCTCGCTTCTCGTGACTCTCCGAAGGGGAGAGGTCTATTGCTTCCTGCAATAATGCCTCTGCTTGGGCCACATCGAATTCTTGTCTTTCCTTTTTGAACCGCGCGAAATGCACTGTTGCCAATTGGATCAACGTGCGAGGTCGGTCAACGTGCGAGGCAGGACGCGCATCGAGAGCATCGCGATATAAGGACACGGGGACATCAAAAGAGAAACCAGCGTCGTGAACCTGGCCGTAGACGAATTTTGATGTAGCCAGGTTTGACTGTGCAGCCGCACGACAAGGATCGTCCGGCGGACAAAGGCACAGCGCATGTTCAAATTGTTCGATGGAACGGACAATATCTCGCTGATCTCCGTGTTTTCGGTAACGTGAGAGAGCGGCATGGCCATTGTTTGTTGCTTTTATTAGTTCGTCTTGTGATTCGGTTGTCGACTGGGTATACATCAATTCACATTGCTAATGTGACTGATCGTGTGCTTACAGAACGAGGATAACGGTCGATGACTCTTGAGGCCACAGTTTCACCGTATTTGTTCGTCCCTCTACTGATTGCAACGAAGAGGGATGAACAGGGCGATATGACATCCCCATCCTTCGGAAACAAAGTGAACGCTACGACTGTATCAGTCTTGAGCCGTCAGAGAGATTATCTACTCACCAAGGGCTTTTTTGTTGTATTCCAGAAGTTGTTTAACAGTGATCGTCAACTTTCGGAGCTCCTCCCCACATCCCAGCATTGGCTGCAATTCGAAGGATGCATATATCCTAAAGCCAATAGTCGCAGACGGTTCGGATGGCCTACAGTCTCTATTAGAACGAGGTCGAGTACGAGAAATAACCCCTGACATTGGGATATGCTCATCCCACTCGATGGTGTCGTTGTCAACTAAGACACGTTTGTTCTCCGTTCTCCACTGAAAACCATTGTGACAGACGACAACATAGAATCCAGCAGGGATTCGTCTGAGACCCAGGGCAGCGTCTGTGATCCGAATATCTGCGTCCAGGTCAGCAAACTCGGGAAAATGATAAACGAACTTCGCACTCGTGATAACGATTTCATCACACTCATCTGTTGGTGCTCCAGGAGGGGCCGAGGAATGGGATGCGTCTTGGGGGAAATCTTTATTTTCGGGTGGTTCTTCGTTTTCTTGTACAACATTAGAATGCTTGGTGTCATGTATAGAGAAATGGAATTCGCACTCGTGGTGACCGTTTCTTCAAAAGAGTCCGTTTGTACACCAGGAGACACTGGGGAAGGGGATGCGCCCTGTGGCTGGTCTGGTGATTCTTTGTTTTCTTGTTCAGCGTAAGAAAGTTTGAAATGTGTAAACAAATGAAATGCGCACTCGTTTTTTCAAACTCGACCTCCTGTAGAGGCGCAGAGGAAGGAAATGTGTCTTGCGGCTGGTCATTAGTCTTGGGCGGTTCTGTGAGATCAGTGTCACAGAGTTTGCTGGAAATACAACCCATTAATGTCGTTGAGAATGAGAAAATGGCTGTCTGGAGACACCGCACGTTTATGGTCCATTGTGCTAGGGTTACCACGTTGTCCAAACGTTGTTGCTGTACGGTGGGCGAAGGGCGAGCCGAAATTGAATGTGGAACTCCAGAACCTCACATGAGGCTTCATGTCGAAGCACAGGAATTAATGTGAAGCATGTTACCTGGTATCGCAGCGCACAGGAGCTTCGATATGCATCCACAAGAAGTGGGGCTAGGTAAATTAGACGAATAGCTGTTGGATTTCTAGGCAGTCGAGGCACGTGACTTCCTAGAACAAAGTCCGTGCATGAGTAGGCGAGGTGGCGCAGCCTCTCTTTCTTCGCCACCTCGCGACTGCCGTCTGTCGCGCGATACGCCCGGTCATCGCGCTCTTTTCTCTTCTTGTCTCCCCTCCCACCTCACCCTCTCTCAGGTACAACGTCCAGCGAGTCTCTCCGTCTCATCGTCCGTTACACTTACCTTCGCCTCGAGTTCGAGCTCAGTGACCTGATCGGTCCCCGCCCGCCCTCGCAGCTCGCTCAAGGCCTAGACAGTGCTTCGGGCCGGAAGGCCCTGCAGGCTTTCGCTCACCCACTTGACTGTAGCCATTCCCCATATCGTACCTCACCGTGTACGCTTCTTTCTCTCACATACCGCTCTTGAGCCATCGATATTCATGGAAGAGTTAATTAGTAGTGACTAGGTCATTTGTTCATTCGAAATTATGTCAAAATACAGGACGTCCGACCTTGAGTAGTACTGAGTCCCGATTCCCCGAGCTCGTTCAGTTGCCTGGCCTTTGCCTGTACCGATGCCATCCCACTGGCCCAATTCTTCCTCATAACTGTCCCATTGGCAGCAGTCTACGACGCCCGATCATCAACCTTAGTGTCATTAAATGCATTGTCGTGTCGCAATTCTCATCGATATACGATGACATGACTGGTCAAACACTCTTGCAAACCACAGCAAGTACAATTGGCGCTTCGCACCAGTGCCCACAGCAAGTATTGCAGTAGTTATCATCTCATTGTCCAAACGTTGTTGCTGTGCGACAAAGAAATCATGACGGCGAAGAATGTGCTAAAGAAGAGAAGTTCTGCGTTATTCATTTACTGGGAGTACCTGTGTTCGCCTGTGATGTGCTGTCAGAAACACTGCCAAAACACAGCCGCCTAAGTTTTCAAGTAGAAGTGTCTGTAGCCCAGAACATTAGTGAGCGGGAAAAATTAGAGGTACCACTAGTGGACGTAACGAGATTGTCTACCCTTTTGCTTGCGAACTTTTGAAGCAAAGAATGAAAAGCAAGCACATCCTGGCTGTAACCGCAAGAGTACACGATACTAGTAAATCGTACGATAATCATGATGATAAGGCATCGTTCAAACGATGAGTCCAATTCAACACTAATCGGCCCCACGTCACATGGTAAACACGTCGATTTCTTTCATATCGCCCGTCAGAAACGCCGGATACTGCTTAAACTGTCAGGACCCCTTCATCGACCATATGAAAGAACACACCTTGAGCCCGACGAGCCGCTCGTCGTCGATCATCATCCCCGAATAATCTCCCGACACGTCCCGGCATGCTTCCCGGTACGGCAACCCACTCTCGACCACGTCCATAAAGATGGCATGACGATACGAGTCGGCCTGTCGACGTACGTGAGCCGCGCTTTCCCGTCGTCGTCGCCCACGACCACCGGCGCACGTCGTATGTTGAAATCGAGCACTCGCAACGTGTTCTTGTTCTCGGCTGTCGGTTGGAGCATCGCGACGTGCTGACCGTGGGCGTATCTGCCTGTCCTCGTGAGCCAAGTTGAGTGGAAAACGCTATACGCACCAAGAATGCCCGACACGCCATTCTTGTAGACCACCCATTCGACACATTCGAGTTGATAGTGTTTTAGCTTTCCCCCGGTGACCAGCGAGGGCTGCAAAAACCTGGGACGCCCTGCTGCAGTGTACAAGGGCTTCTCAAGGGACGTTTCTACTTCGTGTTCCTCCTCCTTGTGCATTTCCTTGTCTTCTGCAACGCGTCAGCGGGTGGCCCTGTGAGCCTGTCGTTTTCGGCTTGATTCCGGGTTGGTTGACGCGACGTGCAAGGTTGTGCGCAACGCGGATGTACAATTTTCCTTGTCCATTTGCTGGCCAAGATTTGAGTACGTAAAAGATCCATTCTTTGAGGAGACGTTCGAGAACGCGCGAATCGGTCTTGAAATTGCTGGTTGTATAGAAAACGCGTAGTGGCCGCGGAGGACTTCGGCTAGTGCAACAAAAGGCAATGCGACGTATGTCGAGCTCTGTTCGAGGCGTGCTCGCTGCAGAGGACGGCGGGGGACTGGTGGACGACATTGTATTTGCAGACTACATGGGCATTAGTCATCATCAGAAAACGCACTTCGTCCATCTTCTCTCCTAGCGTCCAGGTCGTCGTCGCACTCTCTCACGTGCTCGGCACTTCTCGGATCGCTCCCTGCATAAGCAGCTTGCCTTCAGGTTCACATCCCTCCGACCGCTTCCCCATCGTTCGCTTGCGACCTGCTGCACCGCCTCTCAGATTATCAGCACGGATTTAATGCTACATCTGTTCACCGTTCTCACATCGCAGCGAATATCTGACTGTATTTGACTCTGAATGTATTAGAACCGGCTCACTCAAGGTTCCTTCTAGTGCTACAGCCTGGCTTCTATGTAGCCATCAATTTTCAATAAAGATCCTTGCACTCACCAAATCTAGGACCGGCTGGCATTGATTGGTATGTCAACATTCATCATTTCTTGATAGGCCTATTTTAAAATCGACCACAGCTACTAGTACGTCCAATCTCCCACACGACCACCCACCCAGGCTCGCTCACTGCCCTGCTTGCCTGATACACGCTCCTAGCCACCGACCGTATGGGGAGCATGCTAGAACACACACACCACATCGGGTCTGTCGTAACAACACCCGCCGAGAAGCCATTCGCAGTGGAATCATCATGTACTAGAACTCGACGTGTGCCGTTTTTCTTTGCTCGTCTCCGTTTCATGCGACCGAGTTTGATTCGTGCTAACTCATGGCGTTTGAAATGCTCGGCGACTCACTTGTGAGCCGGTTCACTCTCTTTGGCTCGAAAACAAGCTACCTCCGCTTCGGCGGTTCATCAAAACGCATCGCCGAGTACTCATGTTTGCGCTAAGCGATAATCCATACCATACAACCGGCATGCGCACCCACCAAACGGCGGATGCCACAGATTTGATTTCGATCAAGGCTCGTACAACGAACTCGAAGAGTGTGTTGCATACCATCACACGAAAAAGACAAGAATCTAAGTGGTGACGGGGATTCCTCGGTGCTTCCTTAAATTGCAATATTGGCCGACCTGGGCCTTCACAAAGGACCGTCGTTTTCAGTGACTTTTCCCGAGCAGAGGGATCTCATGGCAACTGCCTGCGAATCTATGCTCCTGGCGTCAACGCGACCACATATTCCTTTCTGGCTGAGCAAAAGGGACTCGCGAAGGATCTTGTTCAGACTGAGCTTGTTCCGGAAGCAGAGATGCGAATCACTGAATATTTGAACGCACAGGTCAAGTTTGGTGGCACGTCACCCAGAAACATATGGAGTAGGAAGAGTGGAAAAAATGTGAATACAAAAGACTCAGAGAAAGGATCTAAATGAAATCGTATTGCCAAAGTTTTACCCTCGGACTGATTGTATATTTAGTGAAGTTTGCTTTGTTCTAGTGCGTGTAAATGCGTCAACTCGCACGAAAGTCGAGCCCGAGTAGTAGTCCGAGAATGACTTATCCACCCTTGTCGCTGGCATACAGCTCTCCAATCAATTGAATCATACAATGAGAGTCTCCAGGATTACCGCATGTCCTTGCCCAGGCCATCGTCATCGTGGTTTGAGCTATGAAATAACGACGCCATGCAGGGAATCGCGTACTTGCCTGTGTTAATACGGGCTGCCATGCGTCCCACGATGGCGCGGTTTCATCCACCTCGCTGCTCTTTGTCACCAAAGCGGCACTGCTCAATGATGATTTGGAAGACGAGGATTACAAAGAAAGAACAAGGGCAACCTCCCGCGACGCAGGACCGTCAAGACACAGCAAGCGCACGTAGTACCTCGCTAAGGACTCCCTCATCTCCGCCCGGTGCTCTACCACGAACCCACCACGATTCATTGCCAAAATGAATGGCATTGACCTGTCGACCGATCGCCATGAGCGGACCATCACGAACGCATCACGAACGCGACAAGAGTGGACTTGCAAACTGCTACCTTCGAAATGTGTAGTCGCGTGGTATTCGACAAGTGAAAGCGGGAGAGAAAAGGGCTGAAAAACGACGAGGAGAGATGTCTTTCAGTCAGATCCGTGCGATGGGGGCGTAGCAAATGGATGTACTCGCGAGGGAAGATGCCCGAGATTTTACCGAGGACGTCGAAGAGGAAAAAGAACGCACACCAGGCCAATAGTGGTCTGGGCGCGCACGGCGTCGCGGTGTAGATCAAGTCTCGTACACGCATTCAACTTTTCCATGTCTGGGTCGTACTCGAATCATCGGATGGCGAAGAGGATAATTCATCATCAAACATGGAACGGAGGAGGAAGAGTGTACGAAATCGGCATTGATGAAGCAGGGAGGTCGTAGCGTCCTGAGCCAAACTTGGATGCGAGCACGACAACAGGTGAAAACCCATTCCAGCGACTGAACACATCATATTCGACTAGAGTGTTCTGCACCAGAGATGTGTGCCATGCTGCGACCGAGAGGTAGACGATGTAAGCGCAATCAAGAATTGACGAACGACCAAACATGCATCGATAGCCGGTAAGACGAGACGTACTGTTCCAGAGATAGTACATCAAGTACGGTATTTACAAAGTAATATCATTCAAAGTCCTACATGAATGAAAGGAAGCCACCCCGAAAACGATACACCCTTATCACGAAGACGTACGACAGCATCATGCAATGCTCGTGCAGCGTTGCGATGATCCGGGACTGTATCATCCTCACAGAGCTGTTGATACACGTCTCTCGCCACCTCCGGTGCAAGCCTATCGTCGATCGACCACAGGCTTCCGACGACACCTCCGTACCCAGCAAACAACATCCCCGCAGCGATGTGAATGGACTCTTCGGAAAGTCTCTTGTCGCCCATTGCTGTCTGACATGCAGAGAGAAAAGCAAGTCCGCCATGCGGACGTGAGAGCGAGACGATGTCGGATACCTTTAAGCGGCGCTCGTTTGCAAGACAGAGTCCACTGTTCGTTGGGTTCTGGAAATCTTGGACGCCGTGGCATGCAAAGTGGACCCAATCGGACTCTTTCATCAAGGAAAGTACTTCCTCGACCATTCCTGTACGAGACTCCATGAGAGAAATTCGTCCTGATTCGCAGCCATTGATGACGGTTCTAATGTGTTGCAACTCGACGTTCACGCCAGGAAGCCGCGTTGCGCCATCTGATTCTGGCTGAGGGATAGCGAGAAGACGGATGTTTTCGTGAGTGGTAGCATTGGTAGGTTCTGGAGAGGGCCCAAGAATACTCAAATTGGGGATGTACGAAGAAACCACAAAGTCGGATAGTTTGTTCCCGGGTTCCGAATATTGCGCACCATAGAGACCTGCAGCATGGATCGGAAGGAACGTGAAAGGCCCAGTGGGGCACCAAAAAATTCGTGATAATTTCCCTGGAGTCTGTTATGAAAAAGAGATATGCATATGTCAGCTATGAAATGAGATGGCGTTGCATCACATACCGAAAAGGCCAGTGCATCGAGGACAGGCTTGACGACATTTTCCCATAAATCGGATAAGATAGTATCCCATGAGCGGCTATTCCCCCCCTTCAGCTTAGCCTTCCTTTCGCCTTCATCACACGGAGCACGAGCACGGACTACCAATCTCTTGAGCGAATTCTGAAGGTCAGTGGTCCGCTCAGGAGAGAAGTTCTGAAGCGGGACATGAATCGGTTCCTCCATATCGGCAAGAATGATCAATGCATCGCAGCGCTTTTCAGCAGCATTAAGGATCACCACCGGGCCGGTGTGTGCTGAAGCGCGAAGTCGCGAAAATTCTTTTTGAAGAA
>JBBPMF010000400.1:0-28965 GCA_038090175.1 Austroboletus eburneus | reverse complement strand
TCCAGTAGCATTCCGGGGGTAGTCCATCTTCCGGTGTCCATTCCGGTAAAGTGGTGAAGAGTTCCAATGGTTCCAGAATTCCGGAACCTTCGGAACCGCGGGAAGGTAGTTTGGAAGTGTCGGAACCGCAGGAATCAGTTCCGGAACCTTCGGAACTGTGGACACTTGTAACATATGTTGTGCTATATTCATGGCTGTCATACTAAACAGCTCTTTCAGAGAAATATTTGGTTACAGAGCTGTATTACAGTACACCTCTCAAGATCAGTCACAGGGCTCCATTGTGGCATCATTCAAAAAGAGACGAGTGGACATTTAATCCTAGGCACCGTGTACTGAGGTGGCTTAGTAACAATTTTGTCACTTCTGTAATTATCTGTTAAATAGCCACTAAATGCCATTGCTTTGGAACAAGTAAAGTCCGTCTCGATGTTTCCATTATGCAGCTTTATTTCCCATAGTTGCAAACTGATTCATTTCGTGGTATTATTTCCAAAATTTCCAAGATATTGATACCTGTGCAGTAAATAAAAGATTTAGGAGAGTCAGCAGGTGGTATGATCATTTCTTGTTTTCCCAACTAATATATATTAGTGTGAACATGCACACTAGGAATCTAGTAGGGTATATTTTACCATAGTAAACAGAAATATTCATGGTGTGTATATCTGTCTTTGTGACATTCCTGGGACGTGTATTCGACAACAGACAATATCATTCTAGCTGACATCACGTCCCACCACACAAAATACTTGAAAAGGTGGCTAATTTGTGTGAGATGTGATACTTTTTACACATTTTCGTTGTACAGTTACTTATTACCAGATACGAGAAGTGTGACAAGATTGTACAATAGTTGTAAGAATTACCCACACAGCCAATAAGTTGTAGCCTGATACTTATTACACATTTTCGTCAGACAGATACTTGTTACCAGATATAAGAAGCGTGACAAGAATGTATCCGTTGTACAATAGTTGTAAGAAATACTCATGCGACCAATAAGTTGTAGCGTGATACTTAATGCAGAAGTTGCTCGTGTGTGATACTTATTACACATTTTCGTCGGACAAATGCTTATTACCAGATACGAGAAACGTGACAAGAGTGTATCCGCTTTACAATAGTAGTAAGAAATAGGAACGCGGCTAATAAATTGTAGCGTGATACTTAGTGCAGAAGTTACTCGTGTGTGATACTTATTACCAGATATGAGAAGCGTGACAAGATCTTATCCATTTTACAGTAGTTGTAAGAAATAGTAACACGGCCAATAAATTGTAGCGTGGTACTTAATGCAGAATTTGCTCGTATGCGATACTTATTACACATTTTTGTCGTACAAATACTTACTACCAGAAGTGAGAAGCGTGATAAGACCTTATATGCCTTTCTCCACATTTTACATATTTTATAAATTGTATTAGCCTTATAAGATCTTATCGGAGGTTTACAGTTTTTGTGATGTAGCTGTACATATCTCAATTTGGTGTTCCATGACGTTACTACCTATTCACTTTACACGAAAAGCAGACGTTAGTATACATTGTGTATCAGCCTGATAATGTCCTGTCACTGCTGCCCGGCTCGGTTTCCGAGGAACTAGATACAATGTCAAGACGAGGGATGCACAAAGGAATGATACAAGCTCACCGATTCCCCAGCATTGAGAAGGCCGCTGAGCCCCCCGCTGTTAGCCCCCCCAACGAATCCAGAAAAAGCATTCTGGGACGCAAGCTTTGTGAAAGTCATCGCAGCGCCGTTCAAAAGATTTTGCCTGTCTTGACTGTTCAATCCGGCCGCGGCTTGCTGTGCCTGGTTGAAAACGTGACCCAAGAGCTGGTTATTTCCTCCATTTTGGCTGCCCGAAAAGAGGGAGCCAACGTTGCCTCCGGACTGCTGGTAGGCAGAGATGGCCTGTTCAGCCAGTTAGCTACAAAAGTCATAGACACAAGAATTTTTGTAGTACCTTGTGGATCAAGGGACCATATTGACCCAGCTGATCGCTGTCGACCTGCTGTTGGTGCTGGTCCTACAGATGATTGTCTAGAGTAGATTATAATCAGATAAGAAACCATCCGTACGGAATTGTCGTGGACATGTTGAATGGCGTTCTGGATTTGTCCTTGAGAATCTTGATCAACGTCACCTGCATGATTCAACACGGCCTGTGGGTCATCTACAGGTATCCTCGTTATAGGCCGTGAACATCGATGCAAGGCACACTACGCACAGGTCGCCTGTTGTCGCTGTCCGTTGTTGGGGGAATTGTACTGAGCCCCGCCAGTTACGGAAGCGTTTCCCGATGGGTCGTCTACGGGTATCTTCGTTATGGGCTGTCAGCACCGATGCTGTACTACTCACTGTTACCCTGTTGTTGCTGTTGCTGTCCGTTGTCGGAGGAATTATACTGGTCGTCTACAGGTATCTTCATCATGGACTGTCAACATCGATGTAAAGCACACTACTCACTGTTACCCTGTTGTTGCTGCTGCTGTCCGTTGTCGGAGGAGTCATTGTACTGGTTCCCAGAAGCGTTCTCTAATATGATCGCATATCACCAGTCACCATCGATCAACTGAGACGATATGCAAAGACTTACGGCCAGCTTGAGAGAGGGCTTGATTTGCCGCATTTGCGAGACCCGACAGAAAAGACTAGACGAAACTTGTCGAGGTCAGCCCGAGAAAGGGATGAATGGACAACCCACCATGATTGTGCTGGTGAGATGGAGTTCGATAAAGGCTGGCGAACGATGGCCACTGACCTTTATCCATTGCCTTTATGTGCCAGCCTCGTGCACTACGTGATATTCCTTTCTCGGTGACAGCTGACTCGGACCTGGCTGTGGACTTACCCACTCGAATTTGCTTTACAGATGAGAACTCGCTCGAACTAGCTAGACCAGGATCAAATACGATGTTGGCGTGATTTCGGAAAGGAATGATACGATCACGTTTGCCAAAACGATTGAAGTGCTTCAGAAAGTGCTCTTGCCATACAAATGATGTTCTTCGACATTATGGCCTGGACATCCCTCTTGTATGCTCTGTGGAGGGATGTCAAATCCAACGATGCTCATGACAGAGTGCGCGCAGATTATCAGGCGATCAATGGGGCCGATAACAAAATAATCCGTGGGATTTCCGGACCTTAATAGGCAGACATTACATAAAGTGAGAACGTGTCGTGTTGGGCGAAAAACCGGGGAAATTGTTCCGGTCCCGGAATCACGTCAAGCACATTCACCAGCGTGGGTATTCTAGGGTCAACGTTCAATCCTAGTGAGGTGACACTCACAGCAGCCTGAGTGAAAATTACTCGGATAAGATGAAAAAAGCGACCTGATGCAACATATATACATGCGGTTGAGAGATGATCATAAAACGTCCAAGAGAGAAAGCAAATAATACAACATAGTACAACTCACGCACGTTCTTCCCAAGAACCTATCTTCATAAATTTCGCAAGGACCTCTTCAGACCCTTGCTTAAATGTTTCAACACCGCGGGCTGGATCCCACACACGAGATCCTTTGCGAATACGGGAGAGCGACGAACCGCCGTCCGGGGAGGGGGAAACCACGGACGAACTGAAGGGAAGGGAAGGGCCGGGGGAAGAGCGGTCATGAAGGCGGGACCTAGACGGCAACGACGAAGCATTGAAATCAAGCGCAGGTTGAGATAACGGAGATGAAGGAGCATGTGTTGTTGCAAGAGCTAGGGGAGTAACGGCTCCGGTGGAGGACAACCGAGCACGCCTCAAGCGCTTTTTATTTAGCCCGGGTGTCTCTGCCACTTCAACTGCAGGTGCGGAAGTAGCCTGGACGCCCTCTTCGCGAAGTTCTCTGAGGTCCGTTTGCACACCGATCGAACGGTACTTTATAGGACGCATCGGTGTCCCGACGCTAGAGCTCCGCGTTCGCGATCTCCCCGCTGCCTCTTCCTCGGAGTCTACTTCATCCTCGACATCTGCATCTTGGCTGCTGGTCTCTACCCTGTCTAATTCATTTCCAAGACCGAGAGGGCTTGAAGACAGCCCAGACCGAGGTGCCTTCTCCGCACGCTTCTGTGAGAACAGGTCGTCCGCGTCTGGTGGATATTGTGACCGGAGTGATGGCGGAAAGCCGATTAAGGGAGATGGCATCGGTGAATGAAATGTGCCCCTCTTAATTGGGGTTCCAGAAACAGGTGAATGGGAGAGCACGGTGAATGGTACTGGTGAAATCTCGTCAGGAAACACTCGTCCCGGTGCGCGACGCAGTTGTTCCTCCCAGGGGAAGATGCGCTTCACTTTCCTGGGGTCCGGGGTTGGAGACTCCTGCTCTCCCCCAACCGCACTGCGATATTTGTCTTGACGATGCGGCATCTCCGGAGTCACCGGTATGTGAGATGGGCCGAAGAATGCAACAGGACTCGGCTGCGGTTTCAATGGACTGGGCTCCACTGTAGTCGACGACGTTTCAGAAGATAGAGGTGAAATCGAGGATCGATTTCTGTCAATATTCCATACTTTAGGAAAGTAGGTGTCCGTCGAACCCGCTGAAACACTATCGGAAAGTATCTCTACAGCAGGGCTGGATGTCGAACGCGTCTGAGGTGAGTATACCCCCCTTAGTTGCTGCTGTGGAGTTCGAATCGTAACAGTCTGAGCTCCCGCTTCTCGTGTCTTCCGCTGAGATTTATATGGAGTAGCGACATGGCGGAAGGGTGTGGGAGGAAGAGATAACAACCGTGTATGTGGAGCAGGTGGGATGTCATGGCTTTCGGGGGTAGGTAGCGTTGTCCATCTGACAGGGGAACCTGATGGTAGAGCGGGTGGTGTGGATGGCGCGGCTGCAGGGGCTGGGACAGGAGTGGATTTGGGTGTCTCTGTACCATCCTCCGGTGCCTGTTCCTGCTTCCTCTCCGCACGCGTTCGAGGGCGGATCAAATCGAAACGCCCTTCAAGAGGCATAGTTCGATATTCCCCTTCCCCGGAGGCCCGAGGCAATGATATCCCCAACGCCTCCATGCCTTCAAGAGCCGCACGACGTAACTCTTCCAATCCTAGCGCTCCGCTTGCGACCATGGCACGACGAAGGTCTTCTTCATTCCATACAGATGCGTATCTGTCCGGCTGGAAAACGGGTTCGGTAGCCTGGGACCGGTAATGTCGATCATATACGTGGAACCAACGGTCAACAAGTGAACCGTAGTCGTATGCAGGCTGCTGAGCAGCAGAAGTTTCGGTGGAAGACTGCACGGACATGTGGGTTGATTGTGCAGAAGAGCCCGCCGCGCGGTAAGCAATGGAATGCCAAGGTTTATGGGGGCCAATGAAGTGGATGACTGCTATTTGAGGACCGAAGCGCTTATATGCCGGAGCGTAGCTAAAGCGAAATAGTCAGATGACCATTACAGTGGCGAGGCGCAAAGTGACTGACGTATAAACGGCTGTTGGCGTGGTATTGTACGTGAAACTGAGCCTGCTCCAATCGTTCCCTCTCCATTCATTCAAAAGGCCCTGATCTGCCCCGTCCCAGGTACCTTTGGAGCTTAGGAGGCTCCGGAGCTGGTTAAACTTGTCATCACCGGGTGACAGCACCATCACTCCAGAGTTGAATATATCCGGCCATCCGACATCTGGAGCGGCGGAGAACTCGTGGTCGATATGGAAAAGGTGGGATAGAGGGCGGAGAGGAAGTACATCCGCATCTAGAAATATCACCTTGGAGTATTGCGTGAGACGGAAGACATGCAATTTTGTTAGGGCCGTATCTAGGTCCGTGCGCCCTAAAACCCCAAAAGATGCATCAGAACGCAACTAGAATCCAAGGGCAATAAAACGGTAGGAAACAACGTTGCTTGCCGATGTTCCAGACCGGCAGGGAGGCAAAGAAAATGCGTGGGGCCCCAACTAAATTAATGCTCCATGCGGAAGTGGTCCGAGTCGATGACGCTCCTCTTGGAGTCAACACGCAAAAATGCAAAAGGCACGCACCAAGTAAATTCAAGGGTTCTGTATCAGGTGGGACAATTGTTTCGACACCAACAACCACGTTGAACGCCTTCCTGAGGAGTCTGATGGTGGTGACATCGAGTGTCTCTGGTGTCACCAGACACACGGTTTCATATTCGACTGCTTGATCTAAGGGCAAATTGAGATGGACGTCCTTCAGCGCGGCAGCGACGGTGAGTGCGCCTGGGAGATAGGCGTCGGAGGTGATTAGGGTCACAAAGGCAAAAGTAATGGACATTGTTGAAGTCTAAGGATATAAGTTAAATAAAAAGGAGAAGGACGTTGACAACGACGTATGAGCTACCGACTAAATCAATTCCATCTAGAGCAAACACGCGTCAACTCTTCCTACTATGCTCGACGTTCCGCTCAGCTATAATCGTACGCGCCTGTTCTGCCCCTTGAGAAGAATGCTCAAACGATGACCAGAGGCAGTCAAGGGGATCGCCGAGTTCAGTAAGCAGCCGAAAGAGCTTCACATACAAGTCTTGACCAGCTCCTCAGTTGAAGTCGCTATCCACTCTATTCTCTATGTCCGCCAGATATACCCCCCAGATCTGTTTGTGAGAAGAAAGAAGTATGACATGCCCGTGTTCCAGTCACGCCATCCTGCTCTGAACGAGTACATCTCCGGCGCGGTCAAGGCTATCGCCGACGAGCTCACCTTGGTCAGTCACAGACTCAACATCAGAGCTATCCTAAGTTGTTCCCCACAGGGAAACATTGAAAAGATGGCAGTTGTGATCAAATCCAAGGACCAAGTTGTCCTTGAACGATTTGTGTTTTCCATTCAAAATATGATAGAAGTCGAGGTTTACAACAGGGATGTCAGGTAGGTCAGACTGGTATACCGAATGATGGGTTGACCTTTTCTCCATACAAGTGTCCAGGAAGCCATGTCGGCGGCGGCCCTCAGTCGATATTTCCGCGCATTTTTGGTCAAGTTGAGTATGATCGAATCCCAGTTAGGTGCACTTGAGCCGCAAGGTAATTTAGCTTTGCATTATCAATACGTTCGGCTTTATGTCAATCGTACAACAGACGAAGCCTCATTTGCAATTTTGCTGGAACTTCGAGATGACAAGGGAGCGCTGGATGAACCTCAAGATGAGGAGAATCCGGAACCAACCCCGTGGATTCCTGCCGACAATGGGTATACTACTGTAGGAACGCCAAACGACACTCATGTTCATCTCATGCGAGTTATTGAAACGGGTATAGTCAACGTAGGTTCATGGCACTTAGTCTAGGTAATTTCTTCCTGACGCGCTGTCTCAGTTGTCTCTCACTGTACAGGAATCAAAAGAAAAACTCGAAAGGTTGAAACAACCACAGAAGTTGGATGATTCCAATCAAAAAGAGATAGAAAGTGAGGCTATTGCAGATGAAGAATCGCACTGTCTGCATGTTGAAAACGACTGATGATTGCTCACTTAACTTTATTCTTACGCCTTAGCTTATATGCTAACAATCAACATAGCACATGTAAATCCACACCCGAGACGTGTGCGCTGGTAGTAGAAACATGATAAGATCAGTACTAAACGTCAACTCGTATACGCTGAATAATAGGTATAATACGCTCCCACTCTTCCATCGCCTACAGGTGTCGAAGGTCAGTCTTGCAAGGGATGAGTCTCGGATGGCTTACAGATTGATAGAATTCAATTTCCCCGTCAGCAAGATTGCTTAGCATCTCTTTCATCTCCGCTTCCTTTGAATATTGGAAAACAGTTTGCTCTCGTAGTGTCTCATCGCTGAAGGCATCAGAAGTTTCATGCGCAGTGGTGACCGCGTCTTGGAGCTAAATTTCGTAGTAGGTTTAACTTTGAAATACGAGAGAAAACTACATACCTCTTTGATCTTAAGGTCTAGCTTTCGCATCTTCTCTACCCGGCTGCGATCATCGTCTGCGCCGCGAATTGCATCCACCCTATCCTTAAGATAAGCACTGAGTCCCAATCCAGTACTTCCTGCGTGGCCAGATATCACCGCCGACAAGCGGTCACGTTCGAGAGTAACACCAGACAAGTAGTCAGATAGTTCCTCAAAATCGAGTTGCTTCTGATCGCGAAGCTTCAAAACCGCTCGATTTGCATGGGAATATGTGAGCAGCGAGTGAAGATGTACGAGAAAAGGGTCAGTAGTTGTCTGTGTCTGGCGGGAGAGATGTCATCGGGAAAAAGGAACATGAGAACATGTCATACCTTGTGACGAAGAAGCGCCGAGAACTCGAGCAGGGTGTTCGAGAAGTGATTAAGCGGATCTGTAATTCCTGACTCTAGAAATCCGAGCCCTTGAACGGCGACAGCTAAATCGTGATAGTCGGTCGTAAGGTCTTCACCGGATTCCAAATTGCCTCTCGTTTAGCCTCAGAATTCCCCATGAATGATGCTAACCACACCAACTTACCATTTGTCCGCCCACGGATACGATTCCAAAGGCGTTCACTGAGGACAAGGCCGTCCTCAAATTTATCGACCGACTCGCGCATATGTAGGAAGCGTTCGTCCGGTTTGCGCACTCGCGCAAATGCATTTAAAAGGGTGTCTGAAATATTGTCAATAATTCCGGGGGTGGGTTCAGGGCCAGGAGGGTGGGCCAGGTGTTGGTGCATAAAGACATGCTATGACGGATGGATGGTAAGAACGATCAGGGAAAGACGAGTGGCATACCCATTCCGTGGACTCGAAAAATGCACGAACAAGCGTGCTGCGTTGAAGTGTGGGATGTCGTGCTATTCGCTGCAAAAACCGATGGAGGCTTGCTAGGGTCAGCAAGAGAGACTTGAAGCTCCTGAGTAGACCTACTCTAATCGACGACGCTCCATGAATTCGGGACTGAATCTATCGCCAGTAATATACTCTGAGGACGATTTAGTGCTGGATCAAACATCCAACGGAGAGGCTTACCAAGTCGGTGTTTATCCGGGAGCGCCGGGACCACGCATGCGGGGAAGTCTTTAACTAGGTGATCTCGCAAGAAGACGAAATCCGTGAAGCGTCGACGGGAGGAAGGGCTGGGCGAGGAGAATATAGGAAGGTTCGTCTTTGGCTAGACTAAGCACGGAAGGCACACGAAAGGGAGGACGTTTCAGACCTTTGCCGTGACCAGGTAGGATACATATGCGTCCTTGGTCTCTGCGAGCTCTTTGACGGGATCCTTGACCATCGTGATGAGGTGCCCCTCCCACTTTGGATCGTGAGGTCCACGGGGCTCCTCGACGCCAGCGGTACTCTGCTTGAACCCAGGTCCGGTGGAATGTAAGCGAGGATCGACATCATAGGGTGCTGAGGCGGATTCCCAAGTCACGCTGTCGAAGACGTCCTCCTCGTCGCCGTGCATGGCTTGCTGTCGCGCTCTAAGGCGGTGCTGTCGGTGGGCAGTCGTTGGCTGCGACGATGAGACTCGAGCGAGTCCGCCGTTGTGAGCACGTGACAGCGCCGCGTTAAGCTGCGGAAGATGGTGTTGCACAACAAACCAAAACAAACCCTCTCCGTTAGCCCATATGGCTTCGTCCTTGCTGGCGTTGCTCGGCGCTGTGTCGCTCGCCGCCGCCTACGATGTCCCCTTCTCCGACTCCGACTACTCCAGGCAGGTATGCTCTGGAATGTGGGGTGGCCCTGAGACCTACATCAACGGTGGGCATGAAACACCGACGTGTCCCCTGATGAACTCACTTTTGTACCAGTTACATTTGATGCTAGTTCATCTCATGGTCAGGTAGCCATGGTCGTATACGAATGGAAAGACGTCAAGTACTTAGGTAGGATCACGTCAGAAACAGATGATTCTCTCCCCGTGAGTTGCCCAGCATCACTGCAGTCGTAGTCCGACCTCATCTTAGCAGAAAACATACGTTTGCACGACCGACGCTGTGAATTCTGGCCTATGCTCCTACGACGACATCGGGAAATTTATCTTTAGCGCAGAAGATACAAACGACCATACACTCATTACCCAAACAAGCTTCTGGACCGCAAGTGTTACTCTTAACCCAACAAGTGACGCGGAAGGTGGTTCAAACTCCCTTTGGGATGATCCTAAAGGGAACCCTACTCCTCCCTCCGAGGACAACACGTCCCCCTGGAGCCCACGGGGTGGTGCACCAGTCGCAATTCCCTCTACGCCGCGAGATACCGATCCCCTAAACCCCAGTCCTTTGGGGGTCCTAGCTTACACGTCTCCTATACAGTACCAAGTCCGTAAGACGGGATATTACTGCGTAGGCAAGTAAGTCTGTGTCATATGATTGAAGTCATGTCACATTCTTTCTCTAGCTATTGTGCCTGTCACAGTGATGACTTCAAACACTGCCCGTCAAACACCATCTGATGTTGTTTTCCACCCAAAATATAATGGTTCCGTTCTTTTCAGAAATACTTTTGACGGTCAGCTTCCTGCAGCTGATTATCCAAAGGTTGATGTAAGTTAACCCTATGATCTGCATCATAAACCAACTGAGAGACGTCTTATAGTTCTATTTTTCCATGTTTCTTCTATATACACTATTTGGTTTGGCATGGGCATATATTTGCCACAAACACCTTGCAGAACTCCTGCCTATCCAGGTGTGTAGCTAATAGGATGGCCGTCATTTTCTTACCTCTGTTGTGCAGTACTATCTATCAGGTCTGGTCGGATTTTTGGTAATAGAAATGGTAGCAAATTGGGGTGAGTATCGCATTTCGTTTGTAAGAGCTGTTCGCTAAGAAGTGATAGTGTACTATAGATATCTCAACGCACATGGAAAGAACGTAGCGTCATCTATCTTCCTGATTGTTGGTCAGTGCAGCCTCGTCAGCTAGACCAACCTGCACTGAATTTTCTTCCCAGTCGCTATACTCGACGCTGGCAGAAATGCATTATCCTTTTTCATGCTACTAGTCGTGTCGCTTGGTCTTAGTGTCGTCCGAGAATCTTTGGGGAAAACAATGATGAGGTGCCAACTCCTGGCTGGTGCACATTTCGTCTTTGGAGGTGGGTCATTTGAAGTGCGAGAATACTCACGCTTACTGCCCGTACAGTGTTATACGCCGTTGGCATTGTCGAACTTGAGCTGGAATCGACTTCAGCGTTGATACTCCTTCTGTTCATCATACCTTTGGCGTTTACACTTAGTGGTTTTCTCATGTGGATCCTGTATGCTCTGAACGGTAAAGTCTGCTCTCGAATCTGACGCCAGAACTATTAACCCATTTTTTTCAGGCACAATGACACAATTGACCATCCGCAAACAACGGTACAAGTTGACTATGTTCAAACGACTGTACTACATTCTGCTTGCAGCGGTCGTCGTGATTGCCATATTTTTTGTTGTGTCGTCTCTGGCATTTTCCGACAGGTTAGCTGAAGGTTCGTTGTTTGATGACGCTCAGGTTTGCCTTTGATATCAAGTCTCTATCACTTATAGATTATGCTGCTAAATCTTGGCGTCTGCGGTGGTGGCTACTTGACGGGTACCTCGCGATACTTTACTTCATTTCATTCTGGTCGATTGCATATCTTTGGCGACCGACTGAGAACAACAGGAGATAAGTCTTTTCCCTCTTTTCAACACCATCATACTTACGTGTAGCCGAATATCTACGCTCGCCATGTCCGAGGAGATCACACAGGAAGATGAGGAGGCTGAAGACTATGATCTCGAAACCCTGCAACGTCGAACTGCGGCTCGGGAAGACGATGAAGTGACGTTGGTCAATAACCGTAGGGAGCCAGAGGCACTTGCGGAAGATCATGTCGTTTTCGAGATAGGTGATGAGGATGCTGGCAGCGACGATGAAGCTGAGGGCGCAGCTAAAAAACGCCGCGGGGAACGCAAGTCTTTTGAAGAGAACGAGGCAGCAGACGAGCGGGTAGGCCTCATGAGAGGAAGGCAACATAAGGATAGAAGTGATTAAATCTTCACGAGTCACTCATTTTCACCTAGTCTATTACATCGTCTGGATCTGTAGAATACATGGACTCGATCGATGCCTGACTTCTAGTCTGAAGTGTCTCTCACACGACCCGTGGACACTGTGTAAAGACGAGCTGCGATGTTCATACTTTGAAGCTCCTGAAAGAGGGTATCGAATGAGCGAACCAAAAAGTCAAGATACCCGAGACAAACCTGGAATAGCAATTTTGCCGCGTAGGGAATGTACAGCTGAGAACATGCAGTCTTATTCTTACAGGCACGGCACTATGACGAGTGTTAGTTGCAATGCTTGTCAACGCGGACTATCTTACCTCGAAGGTTTGTTTTTTCTATGAAGGCGGCATGAGTAATGCGATAACAATAAATCAGATGACACTCACCAAGTTGGCGATCGCGGTGAGACCGCAACTAACCAGCGAGTCAGCCCTTGAACAGAGAAACGGCAAAGAACACGTACATATCGCAAACGTGTAACCGATAAGCATCACTGGCTTCGAACAAGCGCTCCTTCAAGAACGCCGCAACACCATGCGAGATCATACAATCACGTTCCATCTCTCCGAAACGCAGACCGCCATCACGACTACGACCCTCCACAGGTTGCCTCGTCAAAATCTGTACAGGTCCTCTCGCGCGAGAGTGGATCTTGTCGTCCACCATGTGTTTGAGACGCTGATAGTAAGTCGGACCGAGATATATCTGGGCTTGAAGCTTTTTGCCTGTGTGACCGTGGTACATGACTTCGAGGCCGCGAGACTGGTAGCCTTTTTGGCGAAGGAAGGTCGAGACCGACTCCACCGTTAGATCTGTGAACGGTGTGGCATCGCCCTCATTACCAATGAGGGTTGCGACCTTGGATAAAAGACACTCGACCAAGTGTCCGATAGTCATACGCGACGGAATGGCATGAGGATTGATGACCAGGTCCGGTACGATACCCTCCGCAGTGAACGGCATATCTTCCTGACGGTACGTAATACCAATCGTACCCTTCTGTCCGTGACGAGAGGCAAACTTGTCTCCGATCTGTGGTATACGTGTCGAGCGCACACGAACCTTGACGAACTTTTGCCCTTCAGAGTTCGTAGTGATCAGTACTTGATCAACGATACCATTTTCGGTACTCTTCAGAGGTGTCGAAACGTCCCGTCGCGTGTGCGTCCGCGTCCGTTGTCCTAGCTCCTCGCTATCCGGAGGGATCGGCGCTGTCTTTCCGATGATAATATCCTCGCCCCTAACGTTTGTTCCTGGGGCGATGAGACCGTCGTCTTCCAGTTTATCATAGGTTCCATGCTTCATGCGAAGGGTAGTATCACGGGTTGGTTTCTCGAATTCCTCCAGCTGTTGCACACCGCTCTTCTTCTCGAGGTCCATATAGCTGCGATAGTATATACTTCGGAAGAGACCCCGATCAATAGAGCTTTGATTCATGATAACGGAATCTTCCTGGTTATAACCACTATAGCAGAGAATAGCGACAATAGCGTTCTGACCAGCAGGGAGCTCGCGGAACTTGAGATATTCCATGGAACGCGTGGTCGCAAGAGGTTTCTGAGGGTAGTACAAGATGTTTGCCATGGTATCCATTCGAACCAAGAAATTGGTGAGGTAGATTCCCATTGCTTGTTTACCCATGGCAGATTGGTAAGTATTACGTGGTGACTACGAAAGTCTAAGTCGTTATCAATATACACATCAAAGTGGCACGCACCTGGTTATGATCAGGAAATGGAATTATACTGGCACAGACGCCAAGAATCATGCTAGGATGGATCTCGCAGTGAGTCCACGTGTGCGCATTGATTCCAGCCTTTAGTCGTGCCGCAGGATCATATTCGGCGTCATTCTCGTGCGGGTTGATCCCTGCAGATTGTAACCTAGAATTCTCCAGGTCATCTGGCGTCATGGAGATCATCACCGTTTCCTCCTCCTCAGCGTCCAATAGCTCAATTATCCCAGTCTTCACCAGCTGTTCCCACTTGAATTCTTCGCCATCGTCATCCCGGTAGCCCTGATTCAACCATTTGATGTGCCTCTTCTGTAACGCAAGCTGTTGATTTTCGACTATGAAGAGAGGTCGACAGACTCGTCCAGCATCAGTGTAGAGACGCAACTCTCTCTCCCTAATATCACGGACCACAGATACTTCGGGGCTAATGTCGTCTTTCCGGCGAAGTTTTTTGATTGTCTTCACAAGGTTGGCGGGATCACGATGTACGCCCATCCAGACACCGTTCACGAAAACTTTCGTGCAGGGCGTCGACGAGTGCGCGTTTTCTTCCAGTGATTCGAGACCCCATTCTTCCAAGAATTCGATAACAGGAGCAGAATAAGAACCAACAGAAATGCAAGACATCAACGCCAAGTTCTTGACGAGACCGCAAGCTTGCCCCTCCGGGGTTTCTGCGGGGCAAACCATCCCCCAGTGTGTGTTATGTAATTGACGGGGCTTCGCAATCTTCCCCTCCCGTCCTAGTGGGGTATTACAACGACGAAGGTGGGAGAGGGTAGAGGCATATGTGTATCGGTTGAGGACCTGTGAGACACCCGCCTTCGAAGCCATGGACTTCTTCTGGTCACCCCAGTTACCAGTTGCCAACGAGTATTTGAGACCATTGGTGATAGTCTGGTGCTTGACAGCCAATGAAAGATTAAACTCCTTGTGGGTCTCTACGCACTGAAAGCGGTGTAAATGGCGAAAAGGGTAGGAAAATTCGGACATACCTTTTGGAGGTATCGATACACATCCCTAGTCAATTTCTTGAAAAGCATTCGGAAGAGATTGGCGAGTAATGGCCCAGCGAGGTCGAGGCGCTTCTTACCGAAGTGATCACGATCGTCGAGTTCTCTCCGTTCGAGCGCAGCAAGCAGTAGTCGATGGATCATATAACCAAAGAAATATGCCTTTTTGGATTCCGAGCCTTCAGCCATGGAGACATGCGGCAGCATTTCCTTCTGCAGAATCTCCTGTGCGTAACGGATACGTCGGTCTCTGGAAAGACCCGTAGTGGTGCCTCTGTTACCAATGAAGTCGAGCGCCACCTCACGATCTTGTATAACGAAACCGTCATCGATACATGGCTTCAGCATTTCCAGCATCTGAGAGTCTTGCATATCGTAACAAATATGCTCGAGAATATCGCGGTCTGAAATTACGCCGAGTGCACGAAAGACAACCCAAATGGGAATATCGACACGAATGTAAGGGATTGTGGCCTTCATGACATTTCCAAGCTAGGCAACGATAAACACAGGTTCTTTTAATAAAGTAAAATATATCTACCGAACGTTCTTGGTTGCGGTGAAACATCTTCACTTGGAATTGACTAATCGTTTTCCCGCCTTTCTCAACAGCACTCCGAATTTCGGCAAGAAAATTGATTGGAGAAGGC
The DNA here is from genome assembly GCA_038090175.1 of Austroboletus eburneus. Lineage (NCBI taxonomy): Eukaryota > Fungi > Basidiomycota > Agaricomycetes > Boletales > Boletaceae > Austroboletus > Austroboletus eburneus. Next base: position 13,650 of record JBBPMF010000400.1, on the reverse strand, counting down.
TGGGCTTTCGCGAAAACGTAGACATGATTCGTCGCCATACGCTCCTGCGCGATGAGAACCTTTTCGGACCCATTGATGATGAAATATCCCCCAGAATCATACGGGCATTCGTTGAGATCGTATAAATCTTGATCTTGGAGGTCTCTGAGTATGCAGAATGTGGACCGCAGCATAATGGGGACCTGTAAGAACAAGTTACTTCCAGTAGTGCGCTCACATGAGGAAGGCTTGCCTTGCCGATCCAGACTTTTGTTGCGTCCTCGGGAGTCTCATGACCCTCAGACTCCCAGATGGTGTCCCCGGGAACACCGTCCGGATCTTCGCGACCTAACAACACCCTCTTCTTCATCTCAATATACAACGGAGCGGAGTAGGTCAGGTTCCGCAAACGCGCTTCTTGAGGAAAAACGGGAACCACAGAGCCGTCTGCTTCTGTGACAGTTGGTCGCGACAAGTATATTTGCCCGAATTTTATCTCGTAACGTCGCGTCATGTCCGATTCGTGGCCAGTGTGCTGATCAGCTTGGTCCAGTATAAGGTCGGCGTTTTCATCAACCAGCTCTTGCATGGTATTCTGGACGAATTCATCGAACGAGTCCAGCTGTTGCCGAACAAGACCCTTCTGCTCGAAGAAGCTGGAAATGACGGTCCAACAATCTTCCTGAGTTATTTCCTCGTACTCTTCTTCCTCATCATCCATCCCGTAGCTGGGGTCATCATATGAAAACGTATTTTGAGAAGGATCAACATCTCCAAGAAATGCCTCAGAAAGTGTCAGTAACAGACTGGTGATGATATGCACCTTGGTTCATGGTACAAGGACGGAGAAATTTGCGACGTTAGATAGCGAGCTGAGGCCTTTCAAGTGATGCGATTAATGAAGAATTCCAACAGTGTTCTGGAGACTGTCTGCGGCGGAGACGAGTGTGCGGAGACAAGACTGAGCACGCTGTCGAGGTCGACGCGCGCGACTTGTCAGCCTTGTTGATGCTTGTTGGTTTCGGTGGAATTCAAACTCCGCCCATTGAACTAATCTACAAGAGAACACAGTCGGTTCATTATTCGAAGTGCGCTACCAGCATATCCTCCCTGTCTCGGCGGTCATCAGTATGTCCATCCATTGACATCTCTACTCACACCAAAGAGCACTGTATGATTGAGGTAGTGGTAGAGCTCATACAGGTCAGCTCGCAGATCGTACTGCTCCCTAGGTTCGCTTCTTGGAATATAATTATGGTAGCTGGAAAAAAATGTGCTCGGAATCCCTCCAAAAATGCGCGCAATTGCAAGACTTTTCTACTTTCAGACAGGTGACTTTGCGACGAGCATATTTAACTTACTCAAATTCATTGTGCCCGAAGTATGATGAGGGATCGAATACGACTGGTTGTCCGCTGATGCGGTCGACTCCCGTATTTCCACTCTACCCGACTCAAAGTCGTCAAATCTATGAAGAGTCTATTCCCACAACGTACCCAAAGATCACCGTGTAAGAGAACCGGGTCTATCTTCAATGGACGGAGCAACCATGGTATGACTCTTCGCAATGAGTGCATTTTGCGGGTAAAAAGGTACGAAGCATGACCTACCTCGACCTAACTTTCTCGCCCTTGACAATCAATTCCGTGCTTCCACGTCTGCCCTTGAGCTTGAGCAACAGATTCTCGATCATGGAGCTGTAGCACTCTTCCCAGGTTGTAAACCAACCATTCTCCTGCCTGGTCGCCCCGCAGTAGGTCGGAACATCGAAACCAAAGCCTTTGCTGCTCTTAAATGTGTGGAGTTCGGCCGCAATCCTTTTACCAAGGAACTCCGCCGATTTTCCCGACAAAGGTCCTATGTCCTTGTACTCGGAGAGAAAGTAGGGACTGCCAACTTTCCCCTCTGCGTCGTCATCGACTATTCCCGATGCGAGTACCTTGGGTGCCAGGCCTGGAGCAGCGTCATGAATGGCTTTGAGTGACTCTGCCTCTCCAATATACTGATCCGATTCGGAATGGTCGCCGACCTTTGCGTAGTATTTGTTACCTGCGGAGGAAGTGACGACAGGCAGCCTCAAAATGAACTGTGCCTCAGGCTCTATGTTGTGAAGCAACGGAAGAAATATGTTGGAAACGTTTGGCATGATAGTGGACTACGCCTAAGATATATCAAGCCTAGCGATTACTTCTGCCGCACGTTGCCGAAGCTCCTCTGCTCGCACCGTCGTGCTGTAGCAATTTTGATTTGTTCACATTCATGCATTCCGATTTAGACCACCTAACCCACGGAGGACAGCCCATTTTCGTCGTCACGGCCCACTCTATTCTACGGCCTTTCATTGCAAGGAAGCAATCTCAATCGTCCTAGATGTACCAGCCACTAGTAGAACACAAGGTCGTTCCTGAAGACCAGACGTCACTAAACGTGAACAAGGCTGTTCCCGGTGTCGAGGGATTTTTTCCGCTCAACGAGCCAGCTATAGGATCAGCTTACACTGACACGGTTTGTTACCCTCCAGGCCAACAGATTTCTCAAGTTGACTATTAGCGCCAAGGATGTTTTCGTGCAAAACAAGGAGCTTCCGATCCTGTTCCAGTCACTCACGATCAGGAATGTAACTTTCAAGAACAGAATTTGGATGGTATGCCTTCGTGCCTTCCTCGCCAATGGGTCAATGACCTTCTGCCAGTCTCCCATGTGTCAATATAGTGCCGACTGCGGGCATGCCACCGATTGGCATCTCGTCCACCTCGGAGTTCGTACCATCTAACACTTCTGGCGATATCTGACCTGATCTCTCCATTATCCTAGGGTTTTGCCTCCCGCGGCGTTGGGGCTATCACAGTCGAAGCTACGGCAGTTGTGCCTGAAGGGCGCATTTCTCCAGAGGATATGGTAAGAATGGCTCACTATGATCACTGTTTAATCTTATCGATCTCCAGGGAATCTGGGCCGATAGTCACATAGAACCTCTCAAACGGATCGTCAACTTTGCGCACGCACAAGGCACTGTGATCGGAGTACAGCTTGCGCACGCAGGCCGAAAAGCATCCGGTTACGCCCCATGGGTTCACTCAAACGCAACTGGGACCCGCAGGACTAGTTTGTATTATGCTATCGAAGAAGAAAACGGATGGCCGGATAATGGTCAGTCACACGATCACTCTTTTTCGCCTGACTGACATGCTATCTCAGTCTATGGTCCCTCTGATCTACCATTCTCTGATTTGCATGCCCATCCTAAAGCCATGTCAGAAGAGGACATCAGATATGTGGAGGATGCGTTTTTGGCAGCCGTAGAGCGTTGTAATAAAGTCGGATGTAAGGTTTCAGAAAAATATCAGTGGTAGGCTCTAGCTGATCTGGACGTCAAGTCGATTTTATCGAAATTCACTCTGCTCATGGCTACCTTTTACATGAATTTCTTTCTCCCTTGTCAAACTCCCGAACAGATACATACGGTGGGAGCCTCTCAAACCGGATGCGATTCCCACTGCGACTTGTTCAGCGAGTCCGCGAATCTTGGATTGACAAACCACTCTTCGTCAGAGTCAGCGCTACAGACTGGGCTGAAGGTCCCGAGAAGGATGAAAAAGGAGAATGGATGCAATGGGGTATCGAGCAGAGCAAGCTCTTTGTTGGTGAATTGAAGAATCTTGGGATAGATCTTATCGACACCACCAGCGGCGGTAATTGGGTCAAACAAAAGATTTCGTTGAAGCACGGCTACCAAGCAAGTATTTTTTTTCCTACTGGGTGGCTACGATGTGATGAACGTGCTCTTCCAAGGTTCCGTTTGCTGCGGAATTGAAATCTGCACATCGGGACATCCTTATCGGTGCAGTTGGATTGCTCACAGACCCCATTGAGACGGAGTCGTACCTCAGGGAGGGAAAATCCGACGTAGTTCTACTTGCGAGAGAACTTCTCAGAAATCCCCATTGGGTTTTAACTGCAGCACGTGCTCTTGGAGTTGCTGTGAGGCCCGCAGTTCAATACGAACGTGCTTGGACAGACATGCTAGCATCGGCTCACAGAGTAAAGAAGTAATTTACATGTACCAGTGTGTCCAGAATAGCCCTATCAACATTAGTATTGCAGAGGTGTCTACATAACTAGATATATAGACCCGTTTTCGTTGTTCCAGATTCGATAGAGGCTTCTCGCAGAAGTAATACGAATCAATTCAATCTGCTCATTCTTAGAAAACTGGCAAGTAGAATGATCGTGATCAACAAATTTAAATTGTGCCGTCTTGCTTTGCTCGACGCTTAGCTCGGCATCTAGGTCCGATCCACATCGCAAACCAGATCATTGGCGACGTAGCGAGGCCAATGCCCGCAAGCAGGGTATAGGTCCAACCCGTTCCCAGAGCTTTCAGTATTAAGTCGATGACGGACACGGTGGCAGCTCCCAACGAGCACCTCACAAGGTTGTTCTGTCGGTGTCAAAACTGTATAAGTAGGATCTCCTGACTAGAAGTGAAAAACAAACTCACACATGCAGTTACAGAAGAACCCTGTGTCGGCAACAAGTCGATCAGAAGGGTTTGTATAATGTTCATCACTGCAATTCCAGAGAGTGCGACTAGGGGAAAATGTTATACAGCTTGTTAGCACTCAGCGTACATAAGAACTTACACACTATTTGTAGCACCAGCGGTGCAGCAATGTTGACCTCCTTCTCCAAGCACCACCCGTAGCCAGCGCAACATGCACTATATATGACCAAGTGGAATGGAACCATTCGCAGTCTTGCCTGCTCGATCGGGAAGCTTTCATCGCTTGCAACTTGCTCTGCAGATTCCGAGCTCACTTGTGCTTCCCGCGCGACCTTTTCCTTCATTTTCCTGTAATCTCTATCCAACAGTTTCCCTGTGAGTAGACCACCGACTACTGTTCCTCCGCCGATGGCTAAAAAGCATAATCCGGTGTCAATCTCGTTCAAGAACGGATACGTGGGTTGGAACAATGTGGATATGGTAGCAGTCACAGCATAAAATATCGAATATAGTATCCCATTGAGAATCAAGAGATTGATCACATCAGGATACGTTAGTATTCGCAATGGGTTGCAAAATGGTGGGGCATACGGCATCTCTGCCGTCGCTTTCTGTCGCCCAGCGCCGACAATGGAAATCAGGGGCCGATGAATTCTTGATGGGATTATGCTTCCGTCATCAACAAGTCGTCGAAGCGTTTCCGGGAGGAAACTGTTGACTTCGTTGAATTCCTAGAAGACAGGGATACTAGCAAATGGACGCACGCCATCACGACCAGGAAACACCCTGCAGAGAGTATGCAAAGCAACCAAAATATCCACCTGTGTTCAAGCGAATTGGAGTCGTTAAGATGTATTTAGGTTTATGCATAAACAATGAACCGACCGCCAACCAATCGTTTGTGCTATGGCGCCTCCGATGACAGGGCCAAAGGTAGGTCCAAACTAGCCCCTACAGTCAGCCACTTTCCATTCTGAGAAATACTGAACGACATGCCTGCGGGCCCAGGCTGTACAACCCATAGAATCCTCCGCGTTCTGCACGTGTGGCAATATCTCCGATCACTCCAGCGCCTACCTCGCGTCCATATCAGTGTTTACTCGAAAAATATGGTGAAACATACCAAGTGCAATTGTGCTCGCAGATCCAGAGGCTTGAATACAACGGAGTACCATCAATAACCAATAGTCCGAGGTCGGGACCAGCGCTAGGCCAATGCAAGCACCACTCAGCACCAGCAAACATCCGAGGAAAATCAGACGTCGTCCCACGCGATCAGCCAATGAACCCCAGAACATCGGAGCTGCGTGTGAGTATTAGGAAAATCTTCGAATTCAGGTAGGCTATATGGCTTACAAACACCCTGGAGGACCATGTACACCGTGACAGTCAAGTTTATGAGCTCAACAGATTTGTGAAAGGCGTCAGCCATAAGAGGGATTGCTGGCAGGTATATATTGGCTGTCAACGGGCTAGAGCGGAAAGGAACTACGTGAGCAGGGTACTCCACGGATACACGAAAAAGAACAGCCTCGCCTGAACAATCCAGCTAAGGATGCCATGGACACGATGAACCATTTCTCAGAGAGATTATATATGCTATACGGTCTCTCTTCCTGTCCATTGTCAGAGTCAGGGTCTTTTCTGGGAGGGACAAAGTCCGTATTATTCGAGGCCACTACTGCCGGGGCATGCTCGGAAACACTGGGGTAATCATGCTCTGGCTCTTGTGGTCCGAGTACCATATGAACAGGTTATTTCTTCTTTGCGGAAAGAGGTATGAAAGCTTGACCTATAGCGGATGCCTTGTCATTTACTTAAATATGGGAAGACATGGGAGCAAGGAGAGTCAGCATAAATGGCAAATCAGCCGTGGTGTTCGTGTCATTGTAGGAACCAGAACGTACTAAGAAGTTGACTAAGCATCAAGTCGATAAGCAATCGAGAGAACAAGTTGAAAAGACGACGAATCGAGGCTGTAAAGGGTATAGTATCCAACGGTACAATCGAATTCTAACGGCCGAAATACCGAAGTAGAAAGTTGATAAGAAACGATCCAGATGACAGGTGTCATTGGCGGCCGACGATTCCGAAACCCTGATAACGTTGAAGGCTGACCACATGGCTTATATCTGAAGATCTGCTCGGAGTAACTTCATCAGAGTAAGTAGTCATGGCAGATTCTGGCAGTTGGCAACATCAAATGTAGCAGTATCCCGGCTGTGCGTGAGTACCTGAAGAGATGAACTCCTGTTTAAATTCACAATACACGCTCGCCGACGTAGAATTATCATCATGGCTTGCTTTGTTTGGCAAGTCTCGACAGATCTGTATGTTCGGATAAACCCGCTCGGCCGAAGGCTTGAAACGACGTAAAATAATAAGCACCTACTGTAGTTGGATCTGGTACGGTCACCCGGCGCTCCGAGTCAGAAGATGATCGATGCCATTAAAGGACGGACTGTGGGAGAAGCGTACGCCAACACATCTTCGTCATCGAACTAATCCCATTTCTTTTAGTCGTACCTCATCGACTCGCCAGAGACCTTCGGCTTCAATCAACAAGATACTTAAAACATTCCCTTTAAAACATTCCCTTTAGTTTATTGACAGGTCACGGAGTGCATTCCAGCATCTCTTTGGCAGCCTTGTACTTTGTCCGAGTTTCCGCAATAACGGTTTCACTGATGCTCCAGCCTTCCCCATTTCCGTTCGGTCCAGTCTCAAAACCTTTCTGGTAGCCAGCTGCTGTCAGATAGTCCCGCACATATTGCTTGTCGAAACTTGACTGTGGTTTTCCAGGAGAATAACTTGCGAGTGGCCAGTATCGCGACGAGTCCGGGGTGAGAACTTCATCCACAAGGATTAGTTCTTCTGGCCCGTCCGGCGAAGGAACGAGGCCAAATTCAAATTTGGTGTCCGCCAGAATAAGGCCGCACGACAGAGCATGCGCCACGGCCGTCTTATACAGATCAAACGCAATTCTGGAAACCCGCGCATACAGTTCCCCACCGATCAGTTGAGCGGCTGGAGTTGGTGTGAGTGATATAAATTAGCTACAGGCAGTTAGATACCTTTATCCGGAGATATATTTTCATCGTGGGCTCCCTGATCAGCCTTAGTCGATGGTGTGACGACTGGCTCGTCTAGTTTCTCGGACTCTACCATACCCTCTCGCAGATGAATGCCGTGCATCGTTCCAGATTTCTTGTACTCAGCCCATGCTGAGCCTAACAATCCAACCAAACTGTGAGATATAGGCACGGTGAACGCCTTAGAACATGTCGTACCTGTGAGATATCCTCTAACGATGATTTCTATGGGGATGACCTTTGCTTTCCTCACGAGCATAGTGCGTCCATCGAGCTGGTCCCTATATTGTTCCACCTCTTGTGGCATCCCATCGATATCGGCTGTGATGAGGTGGTTAGGGACAATGTCCCGCAGCTTTTGAAACCAGAACAATGATATGCTGGTCAACAGCTTTCCTTTGTCTGGTATTCCCTACAAAGGGATTGACCTTTGAGCTGGACAGCCGAGGATGCGCGAGGAAATTTACGGACGTTGTTTAGGATCACATCGTATACTGATATTCTGTCTGTTGCAACAAACAGGAGGCTTTCTTGAGATGAGGTAACATAAATGTCGCGCACTTTTCCCCTCGAGATCAAAGTGAGCTCGGGTAGGTTGGTGGTGAGAAGCAGAGTTGCCATTCTGTGGACACTGGATGGCGGTGTCTTGAAAGTGGGGATGTGAATGTCATTACGACGCAAGGACGTCGAAACACTTCAAGTATCTACTAGTACCGCTTCGGAAGGATGTACCGTACTCTCCCGCGATCCTTCAATTCAAATTCCACTGAGTCAAGGTGGCCGGTTACTCCCGACTAATCTTTCGCTCATGATCACAATTACTATACCAACCGGTAACCGCTATGTTACTCTTCATTCCAAGGCCCCGGACGTTAGATACTGGGAACCAACCTTGGAGAAAGGTCAGATCCACCTCACCATCCCGAGAAGCAGTGCACGCTTACAGGTCATACTTGACCAGATCGTCGATGTCTATAAGAGCAGTAGAAGCAAGCTGCCTTGCCTCAAGCCATACCCAAAGCTGCAAAGAACACATGCTTTAGGTGCAGGGTATTACACGTGATAGAACTGAGTCCCGACCTTCACAAACGCTCCAAAGTTCCCTGAAGGCATGCGTGTTATCGATTCCTGAGTTGTCATTTGCCTTCCAAGCTGCCTCAGAATAGGTAACGCGCTTTTGAAAAGATCCAGGCTTGGATCCAGCTGACGCCCGATCCCTTCGAGTAAAAGGATGGATATCACTGTGTTGATAAAATCACCTTCCATCTTCACATGGTGTTGTCGAACGGCCTTCAGTACGTCCCGCAAGATATCCGAAATCTTGATTTGACCCAGAGAGAATGTCTTGCGCTTCACGTTCAGCACGATATGTTGCATCTTCAGAGCAAACGTTTCGGTGTCGATGGCTAATTCAGGACTTCGGCAGCGTTCCACCATGAGTTGGCCAGTACGATAGCCATCGAATTCTGCAACAGCGCGGAAAAGATCGAGAAAATTTCTACGATTTGTAGCGTTGAGCGTTGTAATCAGACCGGCGTCAATAAATACAACTTCCGGTATATATCCTTGACTGGAGATTCGCTGAAGCTCTTCCCGCCATTCTTCAGGCGAGTTTTTGAGCTGCTGAAGTTTCAATACTGTCACGTCTGATTCGACTGGGAAAACCGCGTTGCCCTTGTCTTGCGAAATGAAAGCGTTAAACAAGTGGCGTATAAAATCAGAAGTGACGAGTGGCCGCGTGAACTTGATCATGATATTTCCGGGGTGAAGATCAGAATGAACGAAGTTATCCAACAAAAGCATGTTCTTAACAAAACGTCAGCTTAGTGGTACCGCAAGCATTGTCTGCTTACCAGAAATGCATCAAGACCAATTGTAGCAACTTGTTCGTCGAAAGGACCCCCTCCGTTTTTCAGGAAAAATTCCAATGGTACGGCATGTTCAAATTCCTCCACCAAGATATCGGACGTAGAGAATACTTTGAGGGGTCGAGGAAAAGTCACCGGAACGTTCCGCGATGCAAAGTTGTGCTCAAATGTGATGAGGTTTTCGGCTTCGTTGCGAAGGTCAAGTTGCTGGTTCATCATTTCACCGAAAACAGCGACCTCTTCGGGAAGAGATATCCACCGCATCCCCGGAAAAAGTGTTATGACGCTGGCGAAGAAAGACATAATGGAGAGATCACGTTCGATCATCTTGGCAACTCGAGGGTGGAGAACCTTTATTGCCACTGATGCGGTAGGAACTGAAGGAGGGGGATCTTGTAGTATGACCGGGGCCAGTGATCCAGCCGCAGACTTGGAGTGACGCTTAGGTCCAAGATACGATGGTGGGATAAGATCTTGCTTGAGGATTGCCTTATATACCTAAGGCGACGAATGGAGTACGCGTAGATGAAAATTCCAAACAACGTACCTGCGCAATGGCGCCCGTTCCAATTGGGCTTTCATCGAACTCTTCAAATACGTCCTGGAATGGCTTTTGAAAGACTCGTTCTATTACTTCCTTCGTGTAAGCTAATGAATGAGGTGTTGCTTGCGAATGTGTCGTTCCCAGTTTGCTGCAGAGCGAAGACGGAAAAATATCTGCACGAGATGCAGCCCATTGAGCAAGCTAGATATGGTTGATGAGAAAGAACGCGATCCTTGGATATCAATCACCTTGATAAACGTCGGTCCAGCAGCTTGCATTCTTGCCACAAGAAAATCATACCACCATACAGCTCCCCATCGATCACCTTGCAATTGTTCTGGGCTGCCGACCAGCAGCATCGGCATAGTGATTATGACGGGTATGAAGAGATAGAATAAGTGTATGAACCGTTTAGCCGTCAAAATGGGTTCCCAGATATAGTCTTGTAAGGCGCCGATTATGCGATAGTAAATTGAGCGCTGCAGTTCTGCTGGAGAACCAATCATATCTCTGTCATGGAGTCGACGTCCCTTATCCCCACTCTCTGGACATGGAATCAAAGTGGGTGAGGAAAAGACGGATGGCAAATGTAGCCGGCGGTCCGGAGAGAGGTACAAAACTACTCCGCCCATGAGAGGTGCGAGCCAGAGTGTCCGCCACATCCAAGGGCGAGTGTGCAGCTTGAAGTACGGTGCAAGTGCGACGAATCGTGGATGTTCTGTGGTGCTGAACTTGCGACATATCGGCGTATTGATTCCCCTGCGTATCGACGGCGCGCGAAATGTTCTAAGAGAAGGAGAGAGTGGGGTATGAACACGCCATCGAAAAAGCATAATGGACTTGAAGTGGCCCAAAAGCTACAAGTTCGCGCAGTCGGCGCCAAAGAACTTTGCAGAAGTAGCTAGGAGGTCGAGTAAGGAGACTGCGAGCACCCGCGAGGCTGCTTTGGGCAGTCTCGGCCCTGCAAGTATGGCGAGAAGAAACAAGTCCCACACGGCAGGTGACTCATAGCAACATTGCGGCACTCTCAATCGCTAGTAGCTGGTACAGTACAGTTCTGCCTCGTCGTATCCGACTCCGAAAGCCTAGCACACAATACGTGCAATTATCTCCAACTGTTGGCACCTCTGATCGTACTCTAGGGTGCGACTGGAGCAACTTTGCCTCGTCGTACGTTGGGAATATCCCAGACCAGAGGGCTTGAATTTTGTTTTTCCCCTTGAGCTGTTCATTTCGATGTTCGTGGACTCGACGGTGGAGAGCAGGCTGATCGTGGAAGTATCACGTGGCCACTTGACTTGGTTGGTCATTCAATTTGTTTGCTCAGGCCGCCAAGTTCCAGCGTCCGCGTATAACGTCCAGTCAAGTGCTAACTCTCGACACCACTCTGCAAGACTGTTGTCGAGCCCTGTTTGACCTCGTACGCAAATCTCGCTTGAGTAGATGGTGCGCCGCTGTTAACGTGAACCTTCCGGTGTGTTTCACATCAGTCTTGTGTCCGATTGGGGAGTGGCAAGTGAAGCTTGAATCCTTTCCATACAAGGTGAGCACATGGTTCCATGCGATTTACAGACATTGAACCTCGAGATACCTAAGGGTCCTTCATACCTAGTATGTTTTTTTCGAACATGTCCCCATTTTCTGCTCACTTCGCGATAGCAATGAAGACACGGACACCACGAAAACAGAAGCGGAGATCGCTCGCCAGCAAGGAGCACTTCGCACGTTTAATACGCGAAGCCAGGCTTCCCGACGGTGGAACCACATTATCCAATTCCCAGGAAGAACCAAACTCTAGCCCCTCAGAAAAAAAGATCGTGCCTGTCGCAGCTACAATCAACTATGCCAACATTCTTGTCATCGAACGCTTTCAAGCCGCCGTGGAGGGCCGCACCTCTACATGCCGAAGACTCGAACAGCTTATCCGTGCTTCTAACTCTCACACCCCGACAGTAAAAAATCGGTTAATCAGTTGCTTGAGAGAGGATTTCATTCGCAACGACACGACGCGTCGTATCATCGAGGATTTGAGACGTTCTGATTTCATCAGTACACCTGACGAGGAAATAGAGTCTATGCGAAAGCACATTGCAGACAGTACCCGCGTACTACTGGAAGGAAGTAAGGAGCTCGAGGTCATCGGAGACCACATAGCTGCTCATTTCTCATAGTGCTGGGTACGGATAAATTTAGCTTGCCTATTTTTATGAACAACAACAGGCTAAGTTCAACTAAGCTCGCTGTCGAAGTACCCTTGTTGACTTATGTACACTATATGATAATGCGTTGCAGGTCAGAAAAAAAAAAAGGAGCCCTAAACTGTGCTATCTTGCTTTGCACGGCGCTTGGCCCGGTATCTAGGTCCGATCCACATCGCAAACCAGATCATTGGCGACGTAGCGAGACCAATGCCCCCGAGCAGGGTATAGGTCCAGCCCGTTCTAAGGGCTTCCAGTATCAAATCGATGACTGAAACTGTAGCGGCGCCCAATGAACACCTTACTAGGTTGTTCTATTAACGTCTAAGTAAAATGCCTTAGGTCTCGAGGGTTGATGAACTGACCGCCAACCAATCGCCTGTGCTATGGCGCCTCCGATGACGAGACCAAAGGTAGGTCCAAACTAGTCATTTAATTATGAATCACTACCGGTTTCCATTCAGGGTCACTTGCTAAACGACTTGCCAGTGGGCCAACACTATATACCCCATAGAAGCTTCCACGTTCTGCGCGAGTTGCAATATTGTGAAAATTGTGCGTATGGAACTGACCGAGGGCAATTGTACTCGCGCATTCAGCAGCTTGAATACATCGAAGTAGTAAATAACCTGTCGCTTGATCTAGCGCAAGGCTAATGCAAGCCGCACACAGTGGCACCAGCAAACATGCAAGAAGAATCAGGCGTCTTCCCGGCGCCCGCGCGGTCAGCTAGTGACCCCCAGTCTGTCATTGTCGGGCCCGCCGCCCCAGATCATGGGAGCTTGAATAACGAAGGTGAGACAATAATACTGAGGAAGTGATGTTGCTCACAGACACCCTGCGGAACCATGTACACTGTAACAGTCAAGTTTATGAGCTCGGTGGATTTGTGAAAGGCATTAGCCATGATGGAAATCACTGGCAAGTATATATTGGTTGTGAACGGACTAGAGCAGCGTGGGTGGGGTATTCACTGCATGCTTCCAGACCAGGCCGACACAGTACCTGAACAATCCCGCCAAGGATGCCATGGAGACGATGAACTGTTGTACAGTCCCTCCTCTTCCTGTTTTTTTTTTTTCAGAGATGGAAGGGGCATAGTCTGTGTGCTCCTGGAACACTATCACTGAGTTCGATGCAAGATCGGGACCAACATTCTCTGGTTTTTTGGCATTCGAGTGCCATACTCTGCTTATTTGGGGATGAGAAAAAATGGGACACGGTAAGTATTTATGGATAACATCATCATGTTCAAAGTTTAAGAAGTACTTTGTGCCAACATAACACGGTGAATTTGGTACGAGCCGCATCGTGTAGCTTAAGACTTTGACAAAAGCTGGTGTAAGGATCGCAGACCGGTTACGCGTGGACAGTAAGCAACCGGACCGATACGATGCCGAACCGATCCTTTGTTCCCTTTCCATTCCACATAGCCTCAGTCGTACGTATTTAAGTAGCTCACGTC
>JBBPMF010000399.1:0-28965 GCA_038090175.1 Austroboletus eburneus | reverse complement strand
GAATAAGCATATCTTTACCCCAGCTTATTTTTATCACATGACTCAGGGACCAATATTGTAGCCAAGGGTTAGTACTACATTTTCCCACACTAAAGCTAAGCTTAATTCCCACGTGTTTTTGCAGTGCGCTTCGCGCACTGCATTAGGGTTAGTTATTGCAAGGGTTTATGGAGTCACTGTATATATAACATCTTTGGGGTCAACTCAGTGAACTGCATTGCCCACACCATGGCCATTGAGTAGAGTGCTAGATACATACTTGCTAACATCTTGGCATTACTCATTTCTGCTCTTTTCCATGTGTGCCCCAATCTTTCTTAGTGTTTTCTCACATCCAATACATCAGAACCATGGCTAACAGTGGTGAATAGGTCAGCACATAATATAATGCATGTGTAGGCTGGCCTTATCCCAGTTGCTACAGCAGTGCCTGTGCTGGAATTCTTTGCCATGGTTAATCTGCCCAGATTGTCCTCCTGCAGGCACAATTTCAAACAGCATCCTGGGCCTTCCTTGACATATCCATACATGCACATGCAATAAATGATGACAAGATAGTGGAGAAGCATGTCCTTGTTATATATATCTGCATTCCACATGATGGCAAAGAGCAAACAGCCCATTGAGCAATCTGGGCAACATGTTGGTTGTGTTAAACTTATAGGTTCTAGGTGACACATTAGGTGTCAAGCCTATACTCCTGCTAGTTACAGCTGGGCAGAGCATAACTCATCTAATCATTGAAGGAGCACATTACTCACTTGAAATAGAAAGATGGGGTGTGTGTTGCAGATAGTGGTATAGAGACAAGAAGTGTTATTTTAAGTGGAGTCTTAAACTCTACACTTATACTATGTATGTTACATATTATGTAAGCTTTTCTCACATACATGAAGTACACTACTCAGGCTGTAGATAAGTGTCCCTAGTTAGTCACTTTCAACAGGTTGAGGTATTGTTTAAATGCAGATGGGTTGTGATGTTTCAAAACAGTGAGGATCAGTGAAGTGCAAAAAATGTGAGACTTACTGTGCCATCCTGTCTGCCATTGTCAGATTCATGTCATGCATATACCAGACACAAAACATGGATGCTGTCATATCTCAGATTTCAACCAAGTCCCCTCTGGTCATCTTTGAGGCCATATAACTGCCTCTGGTCATTTTTCTCTGAAGTTAGAAAATTCCATTGCTAGGTCTTCCCCAGTCTATTGTCCTTTTCTCCATATTTAATTCTATGTTTATTTCCTGTATGTTATACTTACATTACTTTCTTATACTTCCTTGTTTGCTATTTAGCTAGTCTCCATTCTACACTATTGTGCTTGGACAAGGAATCACAGCCCCAGCTGTGTGACTTGCCAGCATAGTAGCAGTCCTTTGTAATCTCTGTTTCATGACACTAGCCTTTCCTTCTTCAGAACTCCAACCTCCATATATAAACTCATATATTCTTAGCTTAGACCTCAGTTCGAATATTGATTTAATCATCCACTTTACTTCTCTGCCATTGATCTCATATTGGCATTCTCTTGCCTGAGTCTAGACAACTCACCTCCAACCCTCCAACCCTCTGACTTCTGTCCCTCTCATAAATTAGCAACAGCAGACTTGAACAAGGGTATACCACATAAGGTGAAGCCAAAGTCACTTTTCAAACCATACACCTCTGGTGCTCCAGAGATTAGTATCTGGACCTCTGCAGGACTGGATTTAACAGATGCAAAGACAATTCTATGTTCAACATGGCCATGATACTCTGGAAGCAGACCTTGGTATCCACTTCCAGGCTCATATCTGATACAGTTGTTCATATTCAGAAAATGCTGGATTTCAACAGATACTATCTCTGCATCATCCTGCCTGCACATGGCAAAGAAAAAAAAGAGGGTATTATAGTGGCCCTGGTAGTGGGCCTCCCAGTCAAGACCACCACCATCCAGGTAGATAAACCTGGCAAAGGGTCTTCAACAGACAGAATGGAAAATGAGTATGGTTAAAATATCATTCAGAGCACATGTAGCAATATTGCATGGCAACACATGGAACTTGATGAGCACAGGCCAAATGGATATGCCAGTGGCCCACTAATCATTCATGACATGATGCCCAGGTGCATCAGATAGCTTTTCAGATGTGTCCATCCATGTGCCAAATAAACTCATTATAAGATGGCCAAAGTTGAATAGCTTCTTGGCAGTAACTTCACTGATACTGAGCAGGTACATATGCATCTGTCAGTGCCTGATTTGTCTGAGCATGCTTCTGTTGAAGAAAGCACTGGTGAATGTGATGTGCCACACTCCTGTCCATGTGCTTATATCTAGAGCAAAAAAAGCCATTCAAGAAAGGGAGATGTTACACTTGACATGGTCAAGCATAGGCCTGCAGAGGTTCAAGGGCTTACTGTCACTATACAGCAGACAGGACAAGAGGGCTTGATGAGGGGTTTCCTTGACAAGGAGGCTAAAGCTGACATAAGACTAATGACAGATCAAAGGGGGTCTGCTCAAGGGTCTTCCTTGGCAGAGGTTCTGGGGACCATTGAAGACTGAGGGATCAATGGATCTAGGGACATTGCAGGACTAGTGACAGATTGAGGGTATGAAGGGAGCATCCACTCAACAGTAGGACAAGGACTAGGGGACTGAGGGCAATTCCAAGATATTAGGTAATTTGCAGGAGGTCTAAGATAGGGAATATACCTGAGTATTGAGGGTTTATATATGCGAGCCAAATGGTTAAGGGTAGACAAAGAAAGAAAGTGAGTCAGCAGTAGAAAGCGATGGAATTATGAAGAAGCTGAGTCACTATGAAATGAATGCAATGGCATCAGATAAAGGTTGGTAATACAACTGCAAATAAGTTACACTAAATAGGTAAGTGAGAATGAGAAGACAATGGTAAAAGAAAAGGACCCAAGCGGGGCTCAAACAGTGAGGGTCAAGGTTCTTTGGTATACACAATGTGTAAATGTAAGGGAAAGAAAAGAGGGGCCCAACAAATCATAACATTATCCCCATTGTATGGATGAGACTGCAATGAAACCTTAGTAGTTACTGCAACAGGATCCAGTCTTATTGTTGTCAGCATTGGTGCTGACAAAGAACTCATAGTCATCCGCTGCCGGTGGAGAAGAAGGGGAAGTGAGGATCCAATGAGGGATCTGAACATTGGGGTGTCATTCCAGTGATATAGGATGGCCACAGTATGAAGAGGAGGAGTGTGAGGAATGAGGGGACTGGTGTGTAGATAAGTCTGATGAGGAAGTGAATGCACAAGGAGTTCATGGACACATGGGACATGCTCATTGGGGATGTCCTGGGGATTGCCTGTGGCAGATGGGACATTGATAAAAGGGACAAAGAGAATGGTGATGTCCGAGGCAGCAGCATTGGTAACACACTTTATAATAGCAAGGGTGATTGGGGGGAAGGGACCAGACTCCCTGGTTACCGGCCCAGTAGTCATCGGCATGATCTAGGGCAGTGACTTCTTGGGCAGAAAGTGGTTCAGAAGATGTAGATGGGGTGGAGACATGGTCATTGCCAGTAGCAGCAAGGTTTTGGAGGTGTCGATCAATGTCAATAATGAAGTCAGTCATATCCAGCTGATGCATCAGCTGGATGAGGTTATGCTCTAGGGTTTGATGGAGGTGACAAATATGAAGGTTGGCCAATGTCTGAGTGGCAGAGGCAGTGGGGTGGCAGCAGAAACAGCAATGCAGGAGTTCGTCAGGAAGAGACAGTACATGAGGGTGAAGAGGGAGTGGGGTTCCATATGGGTGTCAAGTGCCATAGCGAGACTGGAGTCTTGGAGCTTGGTAGCGATGGCAGCAGCAAGGTCATCATCAAAAGGTGTTGGGTGGTTGGATAAGGCAGTGGGTGGGATGAACAATGGGAGGCATGTGGAATAGTTGGAGATCTGTTGGGCCAGGGGAATGGGTACATCATTGAGTTCGAGGGGGTTGTGAGAGGGGGTGGTCATAGATCAGCCAGCTTTGGCAATGTCAGAGGGAATGTCACTGGGAGAGGAAGAGGGTGCAGAGAGGGTGATGGACATGATTGTGAGGGGTGTGGTTTGGTTGGAGATGGAGGAAATCAAGTGACAATGTTTATAATTGTTGAGGAGGGGACTGGAGTTCCATAGATTCCATTTGGGTTTCCAGGAATCTTCTTCAGTGGTATATCCCTTCCATTGGATCAGGAAGAAATGGGAGGACAGAAGTCTGCAATAGCAGATGATTTTCTTGATCTCATATTCTTTATGCCCATCAATAAGGTCCAGTGGTGGGGAGGAGTAGTTCGGTTCATGTACAGGGTTTTTGCAGTAGGGGAACAGGAGGGACACATGGAATACTGGGTGAATTTTCCATGACCATGGGAGGTATAGCTTGTAGGTGAGGAAGATAGCACCTTAACAATGATAAAGAATCTTTTGGGGCAAACTTTGGATTGACAATGGAGTATTTGAGATTCCTGGCTTCAAGCCAGACTTTGGATCCCTTGGTAAAAGGGGTGAAGGAACAGTGATTTCATGACGCCATAACTTGGCAGGCAAGTTCATGGGCAGCAAGGGCCTCATTGCAAGCATTGACAAGGGATTTGAGGTAGTCTTCAATGGCAGGGATGTGGGAGTTGGTGATGATCAAAAGAAGGGCATGGGGTTCATATCCCATCATGAGATAGAACAGGGTCTGTCTGGTGACAGAGTAGGAGTGGTGATTATGAGTGAACTCAGCATGGGGAATGAGTTCGGACCATGTGGTGGGGTTACTTCCACAAAAGATGCAGAGGTAGGTCTCAACTTTCTAATTGACCCATTCAGTTTTACCATCAGTCTGGGGATAGTACATGGTGGAGAGTGCGAGGGAATAGTTGAGAGCATGTCCCAACTCTTTGGCGAAGGCAGAGACAAACTGTGGGCCTTGATTGGAGATGATTCTGTCGTAAAGACTAAATCAAAGGAAGACTTTGTGGAAAAAGAGAAGTGTGATCTCTTCGGCAGTGATGGTTTTCTTGGTGGGGCAGAGAATTACTCCCTTAGTAAGGCCATGGTCAACCACAATCAAGAGAGTATCAAAGCCCAAGGATTCAGGGAGGTCAGTGATTAGATCACATGAGATCTGTTGGAAGGGGCAGATACAGGTGGAGCAGATGGGGGTAAGTGAAGGTACAGTGGAATGGGTGTTAGCCTTGTGTTGCTGGCATGAGGCACAACCTTTGATGTACTTGCATATGTATTGAGTGAGGCCTGGCCACCAAAACTCAGTGGCAACAAGTTGGTGGGTTTTGAGATAACCAGGGTGACCAGTGGTCTCATGGTCATGACAGTGCTGGAGGATGGAGCGCCAGAGGGATTCATTGAGGGGGATGTAGACACGACTTTGGAATGTAAGGACACCATCTTTGTACTGCCAGTTGGAGAGTCAAGACCAAAAGGCAGGGGGAATGGTTCCATCAAGGGATTGAAGGGCCTTGAGGATGAAGGGATCCATTTTGAAATGAGATGTGATGTGCTCCTGGAGCATGGTGTCGACAATGTTGACAAACAGAGATGGGGGGAGGAGGGTGACTCCTTCGTTGTCAGCATCATCAGAGGGGAGGTGATCAGGGTGGCAGTAGAGGGCATCGGGGCCAGCAAGGAGTTTACCAGGGATGTGGATCATGGTCAGATCGAAATCTGTGAGGTCAAGAAGCCAACAGGCTTGTCGGTGATTGAGGTTCTATGCTGACCAGAAATAGGTCAGATTCTTGTGATCTGTAAAGACTTGGACTGGGTGGAAGCTGCCATGGAGATAATGGCGCCAGGATTTCAGAGCTCATGATAGCAAGGAGTTCCTGATTGTAGATGTTGTAGTTTTGTTCTGCTTGTGAGAACAACTGGCAGAGATAGAAACAGGGATGCCAATCCCCATTGGTATCTGTCTGGAGAAGGATAGTGCCCAAGGCAAACTTGGAAGCATCTGTTGCAATAGCAAATGGAGTGGAGAGATTGGGAAGTTGGAGGACTGGGTGGGCAAGGAAGAGTTCTTTGAGACAATCAAAGAACTTTTGACATTTGGAGGACCAGGTCCAGGGACTGGTTTTCTTGGTGAGATCGATGAGGGGGCAGGCAACAGAGGAGTAGTCTGGGATGAAGCAATGATAGAAGTTGGCAAAGCCGAGGAAGGAGCAGACATCGCGGAGTTTCTCTGGAATGGGCCAGGACACAATTCCATCAAGCTTGACAGGGTTCATGGCAAGTTGACCAGGTTTGACAATCATTCCTAGGTACTCAACTTTCTTGGAGGCAAAGTTGCACTTCTCAAGTTTGAGATGAAGGTTGAGTTCCTTCATGTGTTGGAGGACATGCTTGGTTCATTCAGCATGAGTTTTCTCATCAGGGGAGAAGATGAAAAGATTGTCCATATAGATGACAAGCCATCATTTGATGATCATGTTGTGGAGGAGTCATTCATGAACCTTTGAAAGGTGGTGGAGGAGTTGGTGAGACTGAAGAACATTATGATCAGTTCAAAGAGTCCTTCATGGGTAATAAAGGTGGCTTTCCATTGATGTCCATCTTTGATTCAGACATTGTTGTAGCCCCATCAAACATCAAATTTTGTGAAGACCTTGGCATTATGGAGTTTGTCAATGAGGTTGGAGACTAGGGGGAGGGGGTAGGCATTGCAAACAGTATGTTTATTGAGATACCTGTAGTCCTGACATGGACAGAGTCTGCCGTCCTTCTTTTTGACAAAGAAGAATGGAGAGGCTTGAAGGGAGTTCAAGGGGTGTATCTTGCCTGAAGCAAGATTTTCATCGAGGAAGGCTTTAGTAGCCTTGTGCTCATCTGCAGAGAGGGGGTATATTTTCCCGACCTTGGACATGAAAGATTCATTAAGATTGATCTCATGATCATAAGGGCATGAGGGGAGTATGTGATCCGTGGCTTCTTTCGAGAAGATGGAGGTGAAGTCAGAGTATCCAGGGGAAGGGTGACCTTGGGTTTGGCTTTCTCAGCAGCCATGGCCAACTCGGTAGAGTTTGTGAGTTTGGCAATGAGGGGATCACCCTTGGGAATTAAATGATAACCACATTGGATGTTGTGGTTGACAGTGTAGTTGTTACAAGCCTGGTGGAAATACTGGAGTTCTGTCTTGTAATTGAGGTACAGTATTCATAGAGGCATTCATCATAGACAGAGTCCACTTGGACATGGCAAGGGGTCGAGAGGAGGGCTTGAACTATTGGAAATGGATTTCATATTGATTCAAGTCAACTTTGTGGAGCATATAGAGCTCCTTGGATTGATTGGTGAACTCATTGATGGAGAGAGTCTGACCAAACCAGTCAATGATGGGGTTGATGGCTTTCAATCAAGGGAGACCAAGAATGAGGTTTTGTCAATCACAATCCATAACGTAGAACAGGACTTTGTGGGTGAGTCCTTTGATGTAAACAAAGAGTTTGGTGGTGAATTGAACTCCTCCTTTGTCCATTGGTCCCTGGTTGAGGCTGGTGACATTGAGGGGGGAGGGAAGTTGGGTGGTGGGGAGGTTGTTTTTGTGAACAAAGTTTCAATCGATGCAAGAGATGTTGATGCCACTATCGATGAGGATGTGAGTGTTGACAGTTTTCAATGTGTGTGAGGAAACAATGACTTGGACAGAGATTTGCATTGAATCAGGTAGAGTAGATACATTTACACATTGTACTTTAGAAGAGTCCCATGTTGGTCGAGGTCTCCATTCTAAAAATCCTTCTTAGAGGAAAGGGTGAATTGGATGTGACAAACCATGAGGTCATCGTCATTATCACCATTGCAGGTCTGGAGTTTGGGGAGAATGTCATTGACCTGTTCAACTTGTTTGACTGAAGTCTTACAAGGTTCCTTGGGGTATTTGACACAAGCATCAGCCCAGTGGCCTTTCTGCCTGCATCATAGGCAATGTTCTTCTTTGAAGCATCACTCCCACTCCTTGGGAGTTAGCTTAGGGGGTGTGGAGGCATTGACCACGTCGATGTCCATGGCATCAGGATTGTGGGTTTTCTGGGAAGAGGAGGTAGTGGAGGGGTCTGGTAGGACTGGTATGTGGGGATGAAATGGGTGTGATGTTGATTAACGATGGTCTGGGCATGGACATTCTGAACTTGGAAATGAATGGCCTTCAAGTACCATTCATCAACCTTGGTGGGGACTGTGTCCATGGAGAGAATGCAACAGGAGAGGAGAGGAGAAATGCCAGCAGCAAAGTAGTTGATCAGGATGTTCTGATCAGTGATGCCTGAGAGGGCGACATTGTTTCTAAACTCAGCAATGTGCTGAGTGAGTTCAGGACCATAAGATTCATTATTCTTGGGGATAAGGTATTCTGAGTGAAGCCAGTTGATGGCTTGATTCTTGGTATCCTGGTGCTCAAAAGCACTTTTGAATTTGATTAGAAAGTTGTTGAATTTCCCAAAGGATTGAGTGGCAATGGCCTCCTTTCAAAAGGTAGAGGCCCAAATGGTGGCCGAGTCCTTTTTCATGTAGGACAAGGCATAGGTAATCTTCTTGTTGTCATCATTGTAAACAGCCTTGTTTATGATGAGGTACATAGGTTTGAACAGTGAATAGCCAAGACATGGCATCAGCATAAGAGCTGTCAAAGGCATCAGGGGCTCTGAGACGGAGTTCAGTGGGTTTGGTCATCATGATAATCTGGGCTGGGGGTAGAGGCAGGGTAAATGCCAGTTGGCAATTGACTGGGGTTGGGAATGGTGGGGTGTGTACTCTGGGGATGCTGAGCACTGCAGAGAGTTGATGGGCAAGTTCTAGGTCCTCAGGTTGTTAAGGGATGACAAGATCTTCGTTAGTGTCAATGGAGTTCTCCAAAGAGAGTTCGTTGGTGTCCAACGAGTCAATGCTTTCCCTTCTTGAGGCAAGGTTGGGATAGAGTCTAGGGTTTCTGGGGCATTGGTGGGCAATGGTGGAGGCTTATATGATGATAGCTGATCAAGGGAAATCTTAGACCTTTTGTTTCAAGTGTAGGCCTGCAGAGGTTCAAGGGCTTACTGCAGACAGGATGAGAGGGGCTGACGAGGAGATTCCTTGACAGGGAGGCTAGGGCCAGCATAGGACTAATGTCATGTCAAAGGGGGGTCCACTCAAGGGTCTTCCTTGGCAGGGGTTCTGGGGACTGTTGAGGACCAAGGAATCAATGGGTCTAGGGACATTGCAGGACTAGTGATGAATTGAGGGTATGAAGGGAGCATCCACTCAACAGTAGGATGAGAACTGGAGGACTGAGGGCAATTCCAAGATACTAGGTAAATTGCAGGAGGTTTCAGATAGGGAATACACCAGAGTATTGAGGGTTAATATAGACAAGCCAAATGGTTAAGGGTAAATAAAGAAAGAAAGTGAGTCAGCGATAGAAAGTGATGGAATTGCGAAGAAGCTGAGTCACTATGGAGTGGATGTGATGGCATCAGATAAAGGTTGGTAATACAGCTGCAGATGAGTCACACTAAATAAGTAAGTGGAAATGAGAAGACAATGGTAAAAGAAAAGGATCCAAGCAGGGCTCAAACAGTGAGGGTCAAGGTCCTTTGGTATACAAGGTGAGTAAATATAAAGGAAAGAAAAGAGGGGCCCAACAAATCATAACAAGAGTAGTGTTTATCCATCTGAACTTTCATATGTGATCAAGCCTGCTTGATGTTGTCCCTTGTGGACTGCAAGATAGAAGTAATTTTATCAGCTAACTTATCAGCTGCTGGAGCATGACTAGTGCCAGGTTCTATTCCCATGTGTAGTATATAGGTTCATGTGACCTTGAATAGGGCTTTTTGTGTAGAAGCCTGCTTCTTTGTATTATAACTGAATTGGGCTATGGATAGCCAATCTGCCCATTCAGTTTGCTTTTCATGGCAGTAGATCCTAAGATACTATTGGAGATCTCGGATCATACTCTCCATTTAATAATCTGTCTGTGGATGAGAAGCTGTGAATAATTTAGGCTTAATACTGAGTCATTTACACAATTCCGTCATTACTTGTGATATGAATTGTAGTTCACAATCAGATACAATAGAGCATGGAATACCATGGTTCATCCACATGTGATGTAAATATAGGTGAGCCATCTCTAGAGTGGTTGCTATCTTGTTGATGGGAATGAACTCTACTTCTTTGCTGAATCTATCAACAATGATGAGAATAGACTCACTTCCCTTAGATAGGGGGAGATCCATGAGAAAATCCATGGAAATGTCTACCCATGGGGCTGTAGAGACCTCCAAAGGCTCAAGCTTGCTGGCTGGTGGCTTATTGCCTGTTTTCATTCTTTGGCACACATTGCATCTGTTATGATTCATTGGGCTCCTCTTTTCTTTTCCCTATGTTTACTTATCATGTACATCAAAGAATCTTGACACTTGCTGTTTTAAGCCCTGCTTGGGTTTTTCTTCTTTTACCATTGTCTTTTTATTACCACTTACTTATTTAGCATGACTCATCTGCAGTTGTATTACCCACCCTTATCTGATGCCATTGCATCTGCTCCATAGTGACTCATGCTTCTTTGTGATTTCATTGCTTTCTATCGCTGACTCACTTTCTTCCTTTGCCTATCCTTAACCATTTAACTTGTGTATATAAACCCTTGATACTCTGGTGTATTCGCTATCTTAGACCTCCTGCAATCTACCTAATATCTTGGTTGCCCTCAGTCTCTCAGTCCTCATTCAACTGTTGAGTGGATGCTCCCTTTATATCCTTGATCCATTGCTAGTCCTGCGATGTCCTTAGATCCATTGATCTCTTGATCCTCAACAGTCCTCAGAACCTCTGCCAAGGAAGACCCTTGAGCGGACCCCCCTTTGATCTATCATTAGTCCTATGATGGCCTTAGTCTCCCTGTCAAGAAACTCCCTTGTCAAGCCCCCTCATCCTGTCTGCTGTAGAGCGACAATAAGCTCTCAAACCTCTGCAGGCCTATGCTTGATTATGTCAATCATAACAGCAGCTAGCAATGTAGTCTTTCACATAAGTAGCCATTCCTGGCCAATTGTAATATCTGCACAGCAGATCAGGGGTCTTCTCCTGGCCAGGGTGACCAGCAGATGGCATATTATGGCAATTTGTTACCACATCTCAGCAGAGATCTTCATCTGATTGGACAAAGACCTTATTATCAGTGGTTCTTAGAAGTTGACCATTGATATCATTGATAAAACCCTTTTCATAGAGCTTCTGCACTTTGCTTTCCTTCATCAGAAGTGTTGCGATCTTTATTCTTTCTAATTATTTATTGCCTTCATCTTGGATCTGGATAGTTCTGATCCACTCTGGCGATATCACAAGAATCTGCTTGTTATCATGTTATATTTCCTCCACATGATCTTCCCTGTGGGAAAGAGCATCTGCTTTTTCCATTGTGGCACCAGGCTTATGGTACCATATGTGGTTAAATCTAGATAAATATTGCACCCAGTGCGCTTGTTGTTGGTTCAGATCCTATCTGACCATAAACCATTGGAGATTCTGGTGATCATTTCAGATCTCAAACTGAAATCTAGCTTCTTCTAGATAATGCCTCCATGTTTCTAATATGCACATAACTGAGAGGAGCTCTTTATCTGTGACTGGTTAATTTCTCTTCTGATCATTCATAAAGTGGGAGTAATAGGTGACTATATACCACTTTTCCTCCTTTTGGATAGATAATACTGTGCCCATTGCATAATCAGAAGCATCACATTCTATGCAGAACTAACAATCAATGTTAGAGAAGGCAAGCACTTTGGCAGTGATAAATTGCTTTTTGAGCATGTCAAATGCTTCTCGGCATCTTTCACTCCATATGAATGGAACATCCTTTTTGGTAAGGTCATTCAATGGCCTTGCAATAGAAGCATAGTTGATGATAAACTGACAATAGAAATTAGCTAATTCCATGAAGCTTCTAACTCCATGGAGATTCTTCGGGGTTGGCCATTCAAGAACCACTTTTACTTTGGAGTTGTCCATGCAAACTCCATCTTTTCCCACAATCATGCCTAAGAATTCTACTTTTTCAGCAAAGAATGTGCATTTTTCTGGCTTGATAAATAGATCATTTTCTTCCAGGTAAGCAAGAACCTTTTGTACAATTTTCTTATGCTCTTCTCAGAAGTTTGTTTTCATAAATATCATTAGGTTGTCTATGTAGACAACACAGACATCTTCTATATCAGTGAAGAGTTTGTTTATTATTGCTTGGATCATGGCTGGGGAATTGCATAGCCCAAAGTGCATGACTAAGGATTCAAAAGTGCCACAGAAGCTAATGAAGGCTGGTTTCCATTTGTTGCCATCCTTGATGTGTATGTTGTTATATCCCCAGCAAAGATCCATTTTGGTAAATAGTTTAGCCCCTTTTAGTTTATCTACCAGTTGACCAATCAATGGCAGCAGATAGTTGTTCTTTACTGTGTGTTCATTGAGGTAATGGTAATCCTGTATCATCCTTTTTCATCCATCCATTTTAGGAATGAAGAACACTGGTGATGTCTGTGGGAATTTAGAAGGGTATATGTAACCCTTTCTTAGTTGGTCATCAATGAATGCCAATACTTCTTCTTGTTCTGTCACAGACAGGGGTATGATCCTTCCTTTCTTAGATTGAAACATTTCTTTTAGATCTACAGCATGGTCCCAAGGTTTCCTTATGGGCATCTGCTCAGATTCTTTTTTAGAAAAGACCTTTAGCCATTCATGGTACCATTTAGGTACCAACTCCTTTAGGGATTTTTCAGAAGGTTTAGATAGCATTTCTAGCACAGTGTAGGCATAGTAACCCTCCCATGCTTCCTCCTGTTCATCTTTTTCTTCATATAGGGCACATGAGTTTCTTCATGGGGATTTCATATCTCACAACTCATGTTTTGTCAATGAAAAGTCAGTTAGCTCTGCTGTCAAGCAGAGCTTCAACTAAATAGAGAGATTTTGGCATTGAGCTGATAGAGATGTTCATTTTGATATCTTTTCTTTGATGAACCATGTGCACAATGATTTCTTCAGGAAAGTCTGAAGCTTCTTCTTCAATTTGCACATGAGTGATTTCTCACATATCAATACCATCTTTTAATAGAGAACCAGTTTCAAGGATTACTGGGTTCTCATTGAGAAATTCATAACCTTTATTCTGAATATAGTTAATCTGGTGGCTTTCAGCTAGCCCACCACCCTTAATCCTGTTGCCTTCAACAGGGGATTCCTCAGAAATATATACATCTAAACATTTGAATCTATTGGCAAACTGAGGTCCTTGATTTCTCAGGCTGCCTTCCCTTTTCCCTTTTTCTCTTTCTGGAAAAGGGCTTTTATTTCTGCAATTGACTTGCCCTGCAAGTCATTTATTGAGATCTCCTTTTCTGAAGCTACTATCTCAGGACTTTTAACCTCTTTCCATGAGGTGGCACCATCTGTGGCAGCATGGATTTGTGTGCCCTTCTTTGAGCATATTGTCTTGTGGTCCCCTTGCCAGCCATACTCTTGGCATTTGTGCTTGGAGTTCTGGCAATCTTTTGCAATGTGCCCATCCTTGCCACATGTGAAGCACTTCTTGCTTTCTTTGGCAGCCAGGGCTTTTGATTGTGTGGCATTGACCTGTTGGTCTCTGCCCTTGTTTGGTCCTTCTTGGCCAAACCTTGTTTATCTGGTGGCAATTTTATATGCCTCAATGTTTGTACCAATCTCCTGGATCATTTTCATCAGTTCGGCGTATGTTCTGCCTCTTATTCCGAGTTGGAACATGTGCCTTTTTATCTCATCAGAGCACCCTGTCTTCAAGAGATGTGTGGAGTGTGAGTCTGCATACTCTGCTTGTCAAGCGAGAGTGCAGAACTTGGCCAGGTATGTGTGTACATCCTGTCCTCCTTGCTTGTATTTTTGAAGGGCATTAATCACCCATTCTTTCTTTAGTGTGGGGCAGAACAGCCCCTCTATCTCCTTGCAGAGGTAGATCCAGTCCACCAGCTCTGAGTCTTCATTTGTAAGCTTGCCAAGCTCCATTTGGAATAGTAGCTCTCTTTTACCCCTTTTAGGCAGGAGAGTACTGTGTACACCCGGTTCTTTCCTGCTTATGGATCCAGGCGACCCAAACTGTCTGTGAGACAGAAGAATCTTGGCATGGCATTAAGTCAAGCCTTTATCTTCATCCACCATTCTTTGAATTTGGCCTTGGAACCGTCATAGATTCCAGAGGTCATAAAAAGTTTCACTTTTGAGCCCCCTAGGAACTCTGGTGTGCCACAGAATGATCCAGCAGTGACTCCTTATTGAGCAGCCTCAAAGATTAACTCCATTCTTTTCTCTGCATCCTGGGTTGTTGCCAGGAGCTGCTCATTTCTGGCCGTCAAGACCTGGACTTGAGTTTTCAAGTTAAGGATCACAGCTGCAAGCTGGTCCCAACTATAGTTTCCTCGTGCATCAACCAGATTTGACATTGTGTGTGGGGTTGAAGAGTAATGCTTTTAACTCTTTGACCTTTCTTCTTCTTTCAAGTTCCTTAGCAAGAGTGTCTACTTTCTGAGGATCTTTCTCAAGTCTGTTTAACCAAGAATTTATCAGGGCGCTGTGGAAATCAGTTCACCATTACATGTATATCACTTTTTATTGACATTCTTCATTACTTTTTTATCATTGTTTTTTGTTCCCTACCTTTTTACTTGTTTATGTATGATGTTACTTACAAGATCACCAGACTTCCAGATTAGTGGTCTTTCAGAAGACCATTGGTCTCTTTGATATTTTATAGGTAATCTCTCTTCATATTGTCCCTACTGTGATTTCTGTGCTTCTGTTTCTTTATTTGGACACTACATAGCTATACAGTTGGAAGTACCGAACATCACCAATGTTTTGATCTTATTGGCCTAAGGTAAGAAGTTTTATCTTTGTCTCAATGGATCGGTACCTCCTTGCTTCTCATCTCATCACCCTTCAATGGACTTCCATCACAACCTTATTTATATTTTTGATTTCATAAGTAGAGTTTGGGCATATCTGGACTATAAAATTTTATAGTGCTCATTTTATAATAACAGCTACTATTTGGCTCATACTGTACACCGCTGGGACCATCTTCCTCTACCATTCCTAAAACTGAACTGTGAGTCCTGCACCATCTACACACTTTTACAATCAATATTTGCCCTTTGGACTTCCAGACTTCCAAAGACCACCTAAGCAGTCTTTCATTAGATCAATTGGTTACACCCTCAACTTTGCCCAGGTCTTATTGCCTTGCTTCTAGAGTCTCTCTGGGGCAAATCTATTCACTCCCCACATCACACAGACAATTTCTGATGGCCTGGACTTGCAGGTAACTACCTCATAGTACATTCACCCACCTTTTAGTCTTTTTAGTGTGCTGCTGCTGATCATATGTGTATAAAGGAATTTTGGGAGTACAGTCTAGTAGTACTTGATGTGTGTGTATGGGGATATCATCAGGAGGCCTCTGGCAACTCCTCATAGTTTGGTCTTTGTACATAAGTAGGGGTATATGTGTAGTGGCCCTCTTTGAACTGCTTGGTCTAACTGCTGCTTCTCAGGGTTGACCTCATGTATTCTCCAGGTTCTGAGACATTGTGGTTCCTCAGGAATAAGGTGTGCAAACTCCCTCAGCTTCTTTACTGTGATAGGATTTATTTTCATGCCAACTTCTTTCCTTGTGCTACCCTCATCAATAGCCTCCCTCAGCTTCGCTTCCAAATGCCACCCTCCATAAAATGTAGTTGGGGTCAAAAGCAGAAAGGTCTGAGAAGGAAGTAAGGTCTCTGCTTGGCTCAGGTGATGCACTTGCCTGTTGGTCTTTCTCAACTAGGACTGGGTATCTGACCTAGCCTGCAACTGAACCTGCAAAAGGGGGAAGGGACACTTGACTAGATTAGTCCTCTTTGCCAAAGCACACCCCACAAGGCTCTACAGAGTATTGGCTTGCTGTGCTCACTTGTGCAAGGTGACTAGTGTTTTTGTAATAGCTAGGGAAGTCTTCTGGCAGCAAAGTCCTTTGATGGTGCTGAGGCAGCTTTGAAGTAGTGAAACAACTCAAATAAAGATGAAGCAAGAGATGAGAGTGAATGACCACTTTGGTTCTTAGAGCAGTAAGCTTGTGAGGGAATCTCCAAGACTTTAAAGCTGGGGACTCCAGCCTTGAAGTCCTGGGATTTATATACTATTTTATTGTATGTATATGTTGTGGTAAATACCATAAGGAGACATCATACCATGATAAGAAGAAAATACATGATTGGTTGATAAGAATGTATGAGTCATAAAGAAGTGTGTTCATAAGAGAAAGAAGTAAGAAGCATGCATCATGTGAAACATGAGGTGTGATGTCATCATGACATCACAGATAAGAGATAAGAGTCTAGCCCTTTGGACACATGACAAGTCATGTGACTTGTGGCCTAGACTGCTGATGTAAGCAGTCATGTGATAAGTTATGCTGGAAAATGTCTAAGTTCCAATGGTCTTGTACCAATAGAGTTTTTCCTTATATAGGAGATCAGGAGTTCAACTCCTGCCATAAGTGAGTTTTAAATAGGGAAAAAAGAGCATTTGTAACAAAATGCACCCATATGCACATAGAGCTGTAATGAGCTCTACATCTGCAGGGGATTTAGCTGCTGACTGTCCCCAGTTAGATCACATGGATGTCAGAGTTTTGGTCAATGTGGACATGGTGAACCTGTCATAACTTAAATGCAATCCACTGGACCTACCATGCCATTGCATGTTCTCTCTCATCCATCAACATCATGCAACCCCCTTTCTTCTAGTTTCAATCATGCCTCAACCAATTTCACATGCAGCATGAGCTCAGCATCCAATGATGCACCAAAGTGCAGGCTTGATTCAAGGTCATCACTGATGTGCTCGAGGCAGTGGCACTGTCCATCCTGAAAGACTGTGTGGAGTTGGAGGAAAACATCCAGCTGTGGCTGGTGTTATACAAAAAGGCCTGGGTAAGTGGATAGATTCAGCAGGGCAGTTTTGCAAGCTAATAGTTCAACAGATGGTGTGAGTCCTGGCCCAGAAGACTGCAGAAGCAATTGGTGCTAAGGCATGCTTGCCCAAGCCTCTTCTCCAGGCTGTCAACAATGCCGAATATACTAAGTTCATGTGGGAGTGGGCCTGTGCTCAGCTGGCTGTCAGTGTGGATGCCTCAGTGCCAAATGAGGAAGATGTGGCTGTGATGCAAGAGACATTGATGGAGATAGATGATGGAACTAAGGGAGCTGGGAGTGGAAAGGACCTAGTGCTGGAGGGCTTGGACACATGATTGGTTGCATTGTCAGGGATCAAGGTAAGTGCCATTCTGGTGTTTTATCTCCCAATCACTAACTGTTTTCTCTAAAGGACTTGTGCCAATGACAAGGATGAGGATGCTGAGCCCCCCCGAAAGGTACTCACAGCAACCAATGATGAGGGCAACAGCAACTCTGTATTGCTGTGAGCACTATGCATCCATTGTGCCAAGGCCAGTCCAACCGTGGCCAAGGCTTGCAAGAGGGGCATCAAAGACACATGTGAGCAGTGCCACCTGGTCAAGGTCAAGTGTAGCAAGACATCAGAGATTCAGTTGAGGAAGAAGACAGCTCTGAGAAGACAGACATTGGAGAAGGAGCCATTGGTGCTAAAGCTGAAGTGGATGGAGGTGATGATACAGCCAATCTGAGGTAAGTGTCTTCAACACATTCACACCTGTTACTCATCCATTGTTTTATAGCTGCCAAAACTTTGGCAAAGGCAGGGTCAAGTCAGAACATTCTTGTCCTTGATTTGGATTCATCAGATATGGCCCTAGCACTGAAGAAGGGCAAGGCCATGGCCATACCCAGGAATTCTGGTCAGTTCATGTCTCAAAAAGACTTTGACTGCCACATCTGATGCCTCAATCTGGCCCATTTGCATTTGTATCAAATTTGGGCAAGCATCAAGGCACTTGATGTTGAGCACATGGAGGTGATGGAGGAAGTCAGTGAGATAATTGGGGAAATGGAGCAGATGGAGGTTTAGAGCAGGATGGATATTATTGACTGGCATGCCTCTGTGTACTTTAGTGCTTTTCCTTGTCATACTTGTAGTTTCATCCTTC
Source organism: Austroboletus eburneus (assembly GCA_038090175.1). Taxonomy (NCBI): domain Eukaryota; kingdom Fungi; phylum Basidiomycota; class Agaricomycetes; order Boletales; family Boletaceae; genus Austroboletus; species Austroboletus eburneus. Next base: position 10,845 of record JBBPMF010000399.1, on the reverse strand, counting down.
AGAATATCATCTAGGTTGAACTGCCTGATGATCAAGTGAGGTAACAACTAAGGCCAATGGACCCTAGAAATCTGAGGTCAAAGCCCTATGTGGGGTACTGCCCAGCTTGTCTTCTTTGATTGGCTTTCATCAGTTTTCCCTACAAAAGTCCCAAACCTGAGTGCAAGCTATTTGCTTCTTTGGTTGGCTTTCTGTGTCTATTCCTACCTGATATCCCTGCACAAAAGATTGGTGTCAGTGTTGATGTTGGTGATGATAGTATTTGATATTTGGTATTATTATTCTTTCTTGTTGTTTTTCTGTTGTTCTATAAGCAGTCAATGGGCACTATGCCTAAGTGCATTCGAAGTAAAAATACAAAGGGGTGAGCACATGTTTGGCACCAAAAGAATAAAAGAGAGATGTGACTGAGGGTGGCCAAGTAGACTTGGGTATGGTTTTGATGGTATCCTGGCTGAGAGTGGCCATCTATCAGATATTGTAAGTAGGGTTCAAAGGAAGACAGTGTCATTTTTTTTTCTTAAATCTCTGATCAAAACCCAGAATGAAACAGAGAGGAAAACTCAAAACATTCAGTCTTGGCATGCTTATTTGTCACCTGAGACATCTTGGTCATCATTCTCAGGTTCCTTCATGTCTGCCCTGGCCATCTAATCTAGCTCTTCATTATCAATGTTGGTGAGCCATGTGATGGAAATGGATAAGCAGAATTGTGAATAATATGGGATGAGCTGGAAGGTTGTGTATTAGAGCTGAAAGATTGCACTGTCCAACTTGGCCAAGACATATGATCCATTGATGGTCCAAAGAAGAACTACCATTGGGCCAATGTACCTTGGCTTCATCTTTCAATTCAATTCCTTCTTGACTCTAGTATTTTATACTAAGACAAGGCTGCCTGGTCCAAAGTTGAAATCCTTGATTCGGCTTTTGAAAGTGGCCTCAAAATGCTTGATAGACTCAAAGCAAGCCTTAAGTACTTGCTCTTGAATCAAGGTTAAGTTGTCTGAATATTTCTGCAGCTGTTGGGCACACCAGGTGATAAGACTGGCAGCCAACAGTGGGTCAGAATCTGAGGAAGGTAAAAGGAAGATAGCTTTGGTGAGATCAAAAGGAAAAGTGGCTCTATGCTGTGAACCATAAAGTAAGATATCAGTCTGGTGGACCAAAGCACAGTAACATGCTCAGCCCAGAAAACTGAGTGAGTGGTGGTATGCCAATGAGACTTCCCTCCTTTGGAGCTTTTGATGAGCACTTTGTGATGTCAAAGTGCCAGCACTCAACAATACCATTAGCTTGTGAGTTGTAGGGTGAGATTTATATAATATGCCAAATTTGGTATCAGCCAGCGATAGTATCCAAAGCTTGGATGAAGGCAGGGCTGTTATCAGTGACAATCTCAGTGATGAAATCCCACTGGCAAAGGATATCTTTAAAAATAAAGGTGGCCAGGCCAGCCAAGTTCTTGAAATGCAACAGACACCACTCAGGATAGGCAGTCAGGGCACACCAAGCCTGGATGAGATATCTGTAACCACCAGAGTGGGGCATCAGCATGATGTCAATGTGTACTTTCTGAAATAGTCCACTGATGACTGGTTTGAGTGGTGGAATGTGGAACCAAGCTGTCTGGCAGACCTGGCACTTGTGATAGGTTTGAATGAACCACTTGATGTCATCAACAAGCATCAGCCACCAAAAGTGGAGCAGGAGTCTGGTTCAGACTGTAAACATGCCCTTGTGACTGAGGTCATCATGTGCTTCTTTGATAAGACTGAGGTGCCAAGATTTGGGGATGACGAGCTGGTGTTGACTGTGTGGTTCACAGCACCAAAGGTTGCCATGGAGAATGAATAATTTTGTTGCTGAGTTGATAAAAGTCTGAAACACAGCATCTGAGAAGGCAGCAGGGTGAGCACACAAGTTGAGGAAAGAACAAATAAGGGAAATGCGGGCATCTCAGGTGCAAGCCTTCAAGGACAGAGATATAGTAGACAGCACCAGAGAAGCATCTGAAGTAGAGGAGAAGATGTTCATAGTGTTTGAAATAGAAGGGAAAACAAATGCTGAGGCATACGCAAGACGAAATGAAGATGGTGTCAGGGCTAAAGTAAACAACATGAATGTCAAGCAAGAAAGTGACAGAGAGGTACTAGTGGAAGGTCCAAAAATGCCAGCCAAAGCATAAGGCAATGACTAGTCATTGAGTAAAATGATTAAAAAGGAATATGAATTGTTCAACCAATCCTTGACATCATTGATGTTGGGTGAATCCTTATCTGAGGATGGCTGCTGAGACAAGCCATTGGGGTCAGTATGGCCGGTTATGGGTACATGGTATAAAGAGAAGTGAAAAGCAGAATTTCTGGCAATCCACCAATTGATGGTCATGTTCAGCTGGAGATTGGGATTGTTGATCATCTTAATGTATTTTGCGTCCATTTCCACTGCAAGGTTAATGACACTGAAGATGAATATATAGATGGCTCTAAGTGCCTGAAATAGACTGTAAAGTTTGAGTTTTGCCTGGAAGTACTGGCTCTCAACTTTGATGAGGCTAATTGAGCCAAACCAATTTGGATAGCATTTGCCATTCTCACTGACCTGTGACAAGATAAAGCTGACAGTGATGGCTAAGGTGTTCACAGTGAGAACTACCTCTCAGTCGAAGTCATAGTCTAATTGCCAAAGTGCAGGTGACTTTATAATTTTGTCCTTCAGATGAGCCATTACTGAGTACTGAGCATTGCCCCATTTGAAGACCATGCCCTTTTGGATCAGGTTTACAAGGGGGTGGGTGATGGAATCGAAATTGTGAATAAAAATATGTACTACACTGCAGATGTTAAGAAATGTGCAGATGTGTTTAAGTGTGGTACAGTTGGGTCAATTCCAAATCTTTTGGACTTTGTTTTCATGAGTGACTTGGTTTTCGGCAGTGCACTTGTGACCAACAATAGTCATCAAAGGAGCCATGAGCATGAACATCTTTGTCAAGACAGTCACATTGATGTTTTCATGCCATTGGAGTATCCTGTGAATGATAGTGAGGTGTTCAAAGATAAATTGTTGTATACCTGAGTTGCTCATGATGGTCTTATAGAAGCCATGCAGTCACTGGTGTTGAGTTGTTACCAACTTGACCAGTAAATTGTTGATAAATGGCATTGTGTGACACATGATTTTGTTTTGAGGAATAAAGGCCATATCAGCTTGATAAACCTGAATGGCATTAGTATGTTCCATCAGCAGGGTAGTAAGCCAATGTGGGCTGAGTGGAGAATTGAATGTTGTTATGTCTTGGGATTCAACATGCAATAGCTACTGATCATAGCCAGCAAATAAATCCATTATACCATATACATATCATGTAACCACTGAATAACTTGGCAAAGTATTCAACAAATGATGGCATTGAGAAGTCTCGGATGGTGACAGCATTGAGTGGTTGCAAGTTGTGAATGAGCCAAAGAGTTTTACTGTCTTGCTTGAGTACACAGAACCATTGGGACCAATACATGGTAACCAATAGCTTATACATACTCAAAGTGATTTGGTCCTTGATGATTTGGATTGCTTGATCCCAGAATAAGGGCAGGACTGGAATGTTGTGGAGTACCCATGGCATGTGAGGTACTGTCAGAATTTTGACAGAGGGAAAATAGCACTTGTCAAGCTAGCCCCATTTGATTGATACCCAGGTGAATGCCCATTCATGATTTCAAACTAGCCACTGAACAAGCTTAAGCTTGTCAGGCCATAGCCAATCAGTGGAGTCAAGATTCAGGATGTCAGTGTTATGATTTGTTGGGTCCCTCTTTTCTTTTCCTTACTTTTACTCATCATGTACATCAAAGGACTTGGACCTTTGCTGTTCAAGCCCCGCTTGAGTCTCTCTTTTCCTTATTATTTTGATTACCACTTACTTATTTAGCATGACTCATCTGCAGCTATATTACCAACATTTGTCCAATGTCATCACATCCATTCATAGTAACTCCAGCTTCTTTGTGATTCCATCGCTGCTTTCTATTGCTGACTCACTTTCTTCCTTGCCTACCCTTAACCATTCTGGCTTGCATATATAAACCTTTGATACTGAGATGTACTTGCTATCTTTGACCTCCTTGCAATCTACCTAGTATCTTGGTTGCTCTTGATCTCTTAGTCCTTGTCCTACTGTTGAGTGGATGCTCCCTTTGCACCTCTTGATCTGTCACTAGACCTGTGAGGTCCCTAGATCAGTCAATCTCTCAATCCTTGATGGTCTCCAGAACCTCTGTCAAGGAAGACCCATGTCAGACTATCCTCAATCCTGTTATTCTTGACAGTCCTCAGAACCCCTTGATCCTGTCATCTATGACAGTTTTTAGAATCCTTAATTCTTGCTAAGTTCCCTTCACTTCTCCATATGCATCATCTCTGCTCTTCCACTCCATATGTTCTCCACCACTCCGTATCCACTTTACTTCTTGTGCTCATGTATGTTATGTTATGTTTCCCTTTGTTCTCTTCATAGTTTAGTTTTCATTTCATTACTGTGGTGATCAGGGTAAGATGCACAGCTCCAGCTGTGTGACTAACTGGCACAGCAGTGGTACTTAGTTTTCTCCATTCCTCTGACCCTGGCTTTATTACATTTGGACTTTGACCTCCATATATAAATCTGCTATATTATGTCCTAGTTGTTATTCAGTTCAAATATTAACTTAGTTCTGTCTCCTGTCTCTCCTCCATCATTGAGCTTGTTAATGAGTTCTCTTGCTTGAGTCTTGACAACTCTCCTCTAACCTCATGTCACTCTGTACCTTTGCTCCACTCCCCTCATAAATTAGGGACAATGAAAATGGACAAGGGCACACCATATAAGATGAAGCCAAAGTCCCTGCCTTCTCCGACCAACTCTGGCACTCTGGAGTTCACTGCCCAGACCCTGATGGACTCATACTTAATAGTTTTCTGATTTCCTCATTAAATTCAAGAGTGCTTTTGAGCATCAAGACATTAAGAACCAAGTCATCAACTGGCTTCACTCGAAATGCCTTGTTCCAAAGAAAAGTGGGTCTTATGGCTCCGAACTCACCAAATACATCACTGAGTTCAGAAACAATGTCACTCTGTCAGGCATCACTGATCAGAATGTTCTGATCAACTACTTTGCCACTGGCATTCCTCCTCTTCTCTCCCATCATGTCTTTTTCATGGACACGGTTTCTATCAAGGTCAATGAGTGGTACTCAAAGACTGTCCACTTCCAAGTTCAGAACAACCATGCCCAAACCATCATTAACCAACACTGTACCCCCTTTACCCACTTCTACCAGTCCTACTGGTCCTACCAGATCCCCACCCTCTCCTCTTCCCAGAAAACCCATTATCCTGACACTATGAACATCAATGCAGTCAATACCCCCCAACCCCCCAAGCTAACTCCTGAAGAGTGGGAGTGATGCTTCAAGGAAGAACATTGTCTATGATGCAGGCAGAAAGGCCATTGAGCCAATGCTTGTATCAAGTACCCCAAAGAACCTCATAAGACTTCAGTCAAATGAGTTGAACAGATCGACGACAACCTTCTTAAACTCCAAACTTGCAATAACAACAATGACAATGATCCCACCATTCATCATGTCCAATTCTCCCTTCCTAAAGAGGATTTTTAGAATGGAGACCTCAACTGATATAAGCCTCTTCTAAAATATAATGTGTAAATGTATCTACTCTGCCTGGTTCAATGCAAATCCCTGTTCATGTCATTGTTTCCTCACATATGTTGAAAACTGTTGACACCCATGCCCTCATCGATAGCAGTGCTGGCATCTCTTGCATTGACTAGGGCTTTGTTTGCAAAAACAAGCTCCCCACCACCCACCACCCAACTCCTCTCCCCCCTCAATGTCATGAATCTTAACTAAGGACCCATGGACAAAGAAGGAGTTCGATTCACCACCCAACTTTTTTTTCACATTGAAGGACTCACCCACAAAGTCCTTTTCTATGTCATGGACTGCAGACAACAGAACCTCATTCTTGGTCTCCCCTGGTTAAAAGCTGTAAATCCCACCATTGATTGATTTAGTCAAACTCTCTCCATTAACAAATCCACTGACCAATCCAGAGAACTCTATGCATCCCACAAAGCTGACCTGAATCAAAATGAGGCCCACTTTCAACAATTACCTTTTCCCTGATCCTCTTGCCATGTTCAAGTAGACTCTATCTACAATGGACAACTCTATGAATATCTTGAATATGAGACAGAACCTGTCATATTCCAGATTTCAACCAAGTCCCCTCCACTCATCTCCGAGGCCATACAACTACCTCTGGTTATCTTACTCTGGAGTTGGAACATTCCATCACTAAGTCTTTCCCAGTCTCTCGTCCTTTCCTCTGTATCCGATTCTATGTTCATTTCCTGTATGTTATACTTATGTTACTTTCTTATACCTCCTTGTTCACTATTTAGCTAGTCTTCATTCTACACTGTTGTGCTTGAACAAGGAAGCACAGCCCCAGCTGTGCAACTTGCTGGCACAGCAGCAGTCCTTGTATTCTCTGTTTCTTGACACTAGCCTTTCCTTCTTTGGAACTCTGACCTCCATATATAAACCCATATACCTTTAGCTTAGACCTCAGTTCAAATATCAATTTAATCACCCACTTTACTTCTCTGCCATTGATCTTGTATTGGCATTCTCTCACCTGAGTCTAGATGACTCACCTCCAATCCTCCAATCCTCCAACTTCCATCTCTCTCATAAATTAGTGACAGTGGACTCAAACAAGGGTGCACCATATAAGGTGAAGCTAAAGTCACTTTCCAAACCATATACCTCTGGTGCTCCAGAGAATAGTATCTGAATCTCTGTGGGACTGGATTTAACAGAACTCCAGTACCTCCAACATGTCAACAACAATTATATGATCAACTGGATTATCCATTGTGACTACCACTTTATTCTCAAAGGCAATCCCCTCATCACCAAACTTATGAACTCTACTGAGTTGGATACAGCTGCCAAAAAAAGCCAAATGCAAAATCACTCTTTCCCCCAAATTCTCCAACTTCGCCTCTGTCTTCTCAAAAGAAGCTATGGATCACGTACTATCCTCTCATCTCTATGATTATGAGATCAACCTTAACAAACCTTTCACTCTGAAGGTCAGAAAGATATACCCCCTCTCCCCAGATGAATGCAAAGCTACACACTGGGGATAACAACATTTTTGCAATGTTTACAGTATATTGAAAATGCAAAATGATGATAAGAAAATTTTGTTTCACATTTTTGTTGCATGAAAATGTAAAGTATTATTATTATGAAAATGTTCAAGGAAATACACTCTTTTGTATAGCATATTAGCATGACAAAAATAGCAAAGAAAACAACAAATTTTCAGAGGCCATAAATTTAGAATGAAATTTTAAATATTGCCAATGACTTTTCTGGCACCAGATATTCAAACTTTCGATTTTGCAAAAATGCTATGGGAAATATATAATTTTGCATTGTCTTTTTGGTTTACAAAAAATACCATATTTTTATTTACCTTTTTTATTCGCTAAATATTACATATTGAAACAACTCAATAAAAATGAAGCAAGAGAGGAGAGTAAATGACTCTTTGATTTTTAGAGCAATAAGCTTGTGAGGAAATCTTCAAGACTTCAAAGCTGGAAACTCCAGCCTCAAAGTCCTGGGGTTTATATACTATTCTACTGTATGTACATGTTTGTGTAAATACAATAAAGAGACATCGTACCATGATAAGAAGGAAATACATGATTGGTTGATAAGAATGCATGAGTCATAAAGAAGTGTGTCTGTGAGAGAAGGAAGTAAAGAAGCATGCATCGTGAAACATGGGATGTGACATTATCATGACATCATAGATAAGGAATAAGGGTCTAGCCCTTGGACATGTGACAAGTCACATGACTTATGGTCTAGACTGCTGATGTAAGCAGTCATGTGATAAGTTATGGTGGAAAACATCTAAGTCCCAGTGGCCTTCTGCTGATAGGGGTTTTCCTTATATAGGGAGTCAAGAGTTTGACTCCTGCCATGAGCGAGTTTTTAAATAGAAAAAAAAGTGTTCATAACACCCATTCATAACACATATTCAAGATAAGAAAAGGAATCAGCCACTTATCAGGCACTCAGCAGGCACTTAGCACACGTTCAGCAGACACTCAGCAGGCATTCACTACCCTCCAGTACTCAGTAGTGCACAAGCAGTATTGTTATTTGTTAAACAGATTATTACAAATTATCCAATAACCCATTTCTTGTTATGCCATTCTGCAGCAGGATGGTGGGGGGAACTAATACCATGGTAACTGTGATGCTTGGGCCATCACAAAATAGTACATAGGGAAAAGATGCTCCCCAGTGTTGAACATCGGGAAGTGATGATGATCACATCATTATAGGCAAGACAGAAAAGAGCGGGCCATGCCAAAGTTGGAGTGATGGACCTGTGGAACAAAATCAGAGGCTTATCGATGTGAGCTGCAATGAAAGAGGTCATATGATGATGGAGAAGCTCAGTGTAAACACTGAAAAGAAATGATGTGGAATAAGATAAAAGCTTCTTAGTGTAGATACTGGTAAGCTATGATGGTAGTAGGGAAGACTCCTCGGTGTAAACACCAGTGAGCCGAGCAATAGGAGGAATGATTTGAGATGCAAAGGGGATACTGATGCAGAGACATCAAATAAAAAGGCCTGAATATGATCATTCACTCAAATCAGCTTATAGAGAGACTAATGGTATCATGAGGTGGTCATGGGCTGGGCTCACCAGTGAATCTGAGAGGGACAATGATGATCATCACCTGATGACCAAAGAGACTACTGGTGATATACCACGGATAGTAACAGGAAGAAACTGTTTGCAGTAAACCACAAACAGGGAAAAGACACTAGGCCTATAGTGTCAACACAGAAAATGAGAAAGACTTAGCATGAGGAATTTACCCATGGCAGTGCAATTATGTCATGTCACACATGACACCCATGGCAACAACGACTCAGATGATTGAGTCATTTCTTCCTACTGTATTTGCTTCTCCTTCCCAATATTTGCCTCTCCCTATCTGTGGTTTACTGTGGACAGTTCCTCCCTCTTCTACTCATCACTACCCATGGTTTATCACTGGTAGTCTCTCTGTTCACCTGGCAACAATCATTATCATCACACTCATCTATATATTCCAATGTTCAATACTAGGGAGCATCTTTTCCATTATTGCTGTCCATGATATACTGCAGATATCTTCTCCCCTTCTCTGCCTGTGATGTACTGCTGGTAGTCTCTGACCACTAGGCAACAATTATCATTGCTCTCTGATGTTCAGTACCAGAGCATCTCCACCATGGTCAATTATTTCTCACTTCCCATGGTATTGTTTTGTGGGTTGTCTTTCTCTCATTCTTTGAATATCTGTTCACCAGACTGTGATCACTATCATATCACTATCATCACTTGTCTGGGAGCATCTTTGGTATGGTCAATTTGTATCTGATAAACAATTATCATTCTTTTCCTCACACCTTTTAGTGTTTAAGTTAGAGTGCTTTTCTCTTCTTCATTACTGGTGGTTTACTGTGGGCAGCTTCCCACCTTCACTGCCCATAGTGTACTACCGGCAGTTATCTAATTCTTTGGCTATCCATCCAGCAGGAATAATTGCCTTTTCCAATGATTGGTGAGCACCTTCTCATACTCTGTTATTTCTACACATATTGATGGTATAGGATTGTGGTTTAGTATGCGAGCCAATTGACATGTTGCTTTCTCATTATGTGACCACCAGCCTCGCTCGCTCTCTGATGTCAAACACCAGAGAGCTTATCTAAATTTCATTGATTTCTCACTCATGTTCACAGATATTCTCCTGTGCATTATGCCCACTCACTATAACATTTTATTCATCTATCATGTCGTTACCTTCCTTGCACAGTTATAAATTATCACTTCTCGAAGCCAATTATCACTGGCAATCTCCAAGGTTACCTTGTTTTTGCTCTTTCAAGATAACCACCCCCACTCTCCTAAGTTTACACAAGCAAGTTTTTCTGTTGCAGTTTTTTATTGAGTTTCAGTCAGCCTTCATGTTCTGCACAGTGAGTTCAATTTATTGGTACTGGATATATTGGTCCGATTCACCTCTTCCAGCGTTTCTTATGCCCCTTGCTTAGTATTATTACTGGTGCTTTCTCATCATATGGAATCAATAAATGCCCATGCTTGTTCATTTTCTCTTTCCAGCAATCCACTTACATATTCAAATCATGAAAGAAGCCCCATTTTTTCTGTGAATGCCAACCCCACTTCTTCACTGGACACCACACCTGATAATACAAGAGAGGTTGACAATTGCACATTATGGGATTTGAACATTGCATGGGGTAGCAGTTGGGGCACCACTCCCAAACACAGTGGATATGAACCTTGAGCTGATCAGTACATTATATTGCAAACTTCTTTGGCGGATGGTAATAATGAACCATGTGATTGAGCAGGTATGGATGATAAGCAGTTCCACCACTAACTTGCTAACCATTATCTTGTCACCATAGTTCTCAATTATCTATATCCTGTTGAACCTGGGAGCCGTCAATGTGCAGGTGAATCAATGCATAAATATTTCAATCACATAGAAGCTTAGAGAATCCATGTACCTGCAAGGGAAATGAAACAACTCCTAATGCCCTGCAGTAGTGAGGTGTGTAATGGTCCTTTGACCCTTGTATAAAGGTAATGATCCCTTTGGATCCTTATGAGCAATGATGGGAGGAAATCTCCAAGACTTCAAAGCTGGGGACTCCAGCCTCG
>JBBPMF010000398.1:0-29078 GCA_038090175.1 Austroboletus eburneus | reverse complement strand
ATTCTGACCGCCGTTTTTTATGATTGTTGGCTCATTTTGACCGCATTAATGAGTACTATTTTATGGTATACTTTGTGGAAGATTCTGACTTTTTCATTTTGACACTTTTATCCAAGATGACACTATAATGATTAGCGTAGACATAGGACAAGATCTGGTTTTGATTGAGTTTGATTTTGCTTGATTTTGCAGATATTACTTGATTGGGTATTGATTTGATTTGTGCTTGGTTTGATTTGGTTTGATTGGGTGGGCGGGTGGGGCATGAATTGATTTGTGCTTGTTTTGATTGTGATTGATTGGATGGGCGGGTGGGTGGGGTATTGGTTGATTTGTGCTTGTTGTTGATTAGCGTAAACCATAGGACAAGATCTGAAATTGATTGTAATTGATTTTGCTTGATTTTGCAAATATTACTTGATTTGATGTTGTGATTGAAATGGGGTGGGTGGGTGGGGTATTGACTTGATTTGTGCTTGATTTGATTAGTTGATGGAGTGGGCAGGTGGGGTATTGTCTTGATTTGATTGATTGACATATGGCTTAGGACAAGATCTGGTAATGATTGCGCTTGATTTTGCTTGAAATTGTGGAAATTACTTGATATAAATTGGGTGGGTGGGTGGGAATTGGTCTGAATTTGTTTTGTTCTGATGTTGATTTATTGTAGACCATAGGACAAGATCTGGAAATAATTGTACTTGATTTTGCTTGGTTTTGTGAAAATTAGTTGACATGGATTGGGTGGGGGGGGGGGGAATTGTTTGTTTTGTGTTTGTCCTATTTGGTTGATAACTCTAATATTAACTGAGCGAGACAAGATGATCCTTACCGAGACTAACTGTTAAACGGGGGGAAACCCCCCGAACCCCCTGGAAAATTAACTGTGTATATATGTGATTTATTGTAAAAAATGGTTGTGGACTACGGGTGGGCGGGTGGGGTCATGGGACTGATTTATTGTTATGTTGGATTAGCGAAAAGCATAGGACAGAGTCTAGAAAAAAAGTGTAGTTGAAATGGTTGAAAAGCGTAGTGAAATGGTAGTCAAAAATGGGTGGGGGGGTGGGGTAATAACACTGGTTATTAGCACAGAGTCTATAAAAAAAGTGTAGTAAAAGTGTAGTCAGATATGTAGGATTACCATAAAGCATAGGGCAGAGTCTAGGAAAAATGTGTAGTGAAATGTGTGGGATTAGCAAAAAGCTTAGGACAGAGTCTAGGAAAATGTGTAGTAAAAAGTGTAGGAAATGTCCTTGAAAAGTCTAGAAAAAGGGTAGTCATAAAGCGTAGTGAAATTGGAAAATGGTCAGAATGGAAGATTAGCGGGGGGGTGTAAGTGGGAATGTTGTCCAGAATATGTTTTGGAAACACTCTCTCACCAACAACTAGTCGTGATATGTCCGCTTTAGTCCGCTTTTGGTAATTGTTTGTAATTGGCCGATATATTGAAAAACAAAAGATAGCACATTGGATATCTGATATTATCATGTTCTGCAACTGGTATGGTATATTTGGACCTTGTTTGCACCTGATCACAGTCTAACATTGCTTGTGTTTGTCTTTATTTGCTCCGCTTTTTTGGTTTTTCATTTTTCTGGTAATTATATTCTATCTCAGTGGTATTTGAATTTGCATCTATGGTGTGAGTGGGTCAAATGTGCTTTGATATGGTCTGATTATGGGGGTATCAATGGCGGGAATCAATTGGTCCGCTTTACCCTGTTTTTCATGAATTATCATTTGACAAGTACTGATTTTGTATGATTTCTTATGGGTTGATTACATAATATGGTAGTAAAAGCGGCCAGTTATGGATTATTCAGCATATTACCTTTCTGGGAAAAAAAGAATGGTTGAAATCCAAGCATGGGAACCTGTGCAAATTTGTGTTTCAAAATCTGTTGCGCCAATGCTGCATTGGCATGACATGCACGGTAGTAGCAGGGAATGTGTGGAGAGGGTGATGGACATGATTGCAAGGGATTTCATTTGGTTGGAAATAGAAGAAATTGAGTGATGACATTTATAGTCATTCAGGAGGGGACCAGAGTTCCATAGGTTCTATTTGGGTTCCCAGGAATCTTCCTCAGCAGTATATCCCTTCCATTGGATCAGGAAGGAACAGAAGGATGGAGATCCATGATGGCAGATGATCTTTTCAATTTTGTATTCTTCATGCCCATCAATAAGGTCAGGTGATAGGAAGGGGTAGTTTGGCCCATGTATGGGGTTTTCATGGTAGAGAGATAGAAGGGACATGTGGAACACTGAGTGGATCTTCCATGATTGTGGGAGATGCAGTTCATAGGTGATGGGAGATAGCACCTTGACAATCATAGAGGTCCTTCACATTTTGGGGTGAACTTTGAGTTGACAATGGAGTGTTTGAGGTTTCTGGCCTTGAGCCAGACTTTGGATCCTTTGATAAAAGGGATAAAGAACAGTGGTTTCTGTTATGCTCGACATAGTTGGGGCAAAGAAGGCTTACTGTCGCTATACAGCTGACAGGAGTCAAGGGAGTCCAGCAAGGGGTGTCCTTGGTGAGATTCTGGGGACCGTCGAAGAGACGGGATTTGAGGGTTCTGAGGATCATTGAGGGAACGGGATCTAAGAGTTCTGGGGACCATTGAGGGAACGGGATCTAAGAGTTCTGGGGACCATTGGGGAGATGGGATCTGAGGGTTCTGGCAAGGGTATTCCTTGGCAGAGGTTCTGGGGACACTGCAAGACTAGCAATGGATCCAAGGGGTTTTTAAGGAGCATCCACTCAACAGTAGGATAAGGACTGAGGGACCAAAGACAATCCAAGATATGAGGTAGATTGTAGGAGGTCTAGGATGAGGGTCTACAGCGGTGTATCAAGGGATTATATACACAAGTCAAATGGTTAAGGGTAGGTCACAGAAGAAGGTGAGTCAGCGATAGAAAGTGATGGAATCGCAAAGAAGGCTGAGTCACTATGGAGTGATGTGATGGCATTGGAAAAGTATCAGTAATACAACTGCAGATGAGTCATGCTAAATACGTAAGCGGTAATCTGGGGAAAAGTCATGGAAAAGAGAAGAGCTCATGTGGGACTCGAATGGTGGGGTCTGAGGCCTTTGGTATACAGTGGTAAGCAAAAGAAAAGGGTAGGGGACCAACAAATCATAACAGTTTCAGGATGCCATGACTTGGCAAGTGAGTTCATGGGCAGCAAGTAATGCCATGGTTGATCATGACCAAGAGAGTATTGAAGCTCAAGGACTTGGGGAGGTCAGTGATCAGATTGCATGAGATTTGTTGGAAGGGGTGGGTGCAGGTGGAATGAATGGGGGTAAGTGGAGGGACAGTGGGGTGGGTGTTGGCCTTGTATTGCTGGCATGAGGCACAACCTTCGACATACTTGTGGACATACTGAGCAAGGCCAGGCCACCTAAACTCAGTGGTGATGAGCTGGCAAGTTTTGAGATAATGAGGATGACCAGCAGTCTCATGGTCATGGCAGCACTGGAGGATAGAGCACCAGAGGGAATCATTGGGGGAAATGTAGATGCATTCTTGAAAAGTAAGGATGCCATCTTTGTACTGCCAATTGGATAGGCAAGACTGAAAGGCTGGGGGAATGGTTCCATCAAGGGATTGGAGGGCCTTGAGGACAAAGAGATCAGTTTTGGAATGAGACAAGATGTGCTTCTGGAGCATGGTGTCAATAACATTGATGAACAGAGATGAGGGTAGGAGGGTGACTTCTTCATTGTCAGCATCATCATTAGAGGGGAGGAGATCAGGGTGGCAGAAGAGGGCATTTGGGCTGGCAAGGAGTTTATCAGAGACATGGATCATGGTCAGATTGAAATCTGCAAGATCAAGGAGCCAATGAGCCTGTCAATGATTGAGGTTCTGTGCTGACTGGAAATAGGTCAGATTCTTGTGATCCATGAACACTTGGACCAGGTGAGAGCTGCCATGGAGATAATGGTGCCAGAATTTCAGGGCTCGCATGATAGCAAGGAGTTCCCAATTGTAGATGTCATATATAGTTTCATTCTGCAGGTAAGAATGACTGGGAGAGATAGGAACAGGGATGCCAATTCCTGTTAGTATCTGTCTGGAGGAAGATGGCATCAGAGGCAAACTTGGAAGTGTCTGTTGCAATAGTGAATGGAGCAGAGAGGTTGGGGAGTTGGAGGACTGGGAGGGCAAGAAAAAGTTCTTTGAGATAATCAAAAGACTTCTGGCATTTGAGGGACCAGGCCCAGGGACTGGTTTTTTCGTGAGGTTGATGAGGGGGCAGGCGACAGAAAAGTAGTCAGGAATGAAGTGACAATAGAAGTTGGCAAAGCTGAGAAAGGAGTGGACATCACAAAGTTTTTCTGGGATGGGCCAGGACATGATCCTGTTGAGCTTGATGGAGTCCATGGTGAGTTGACTGGGTTTGACAATCATTTCTAGGTATTCAACTTCTTTTGAGGCAAAGTTGCATTTCTCAAGTTTGAGATGAAAATTGAGTTCCTTCATGTGCTGGAGGACATGCTTAGTACATTCAGTGTGAATTTTCTCATCAAGGGAGAAGATGAGAAGATTGTCCATATAGATGATGAGCCAGCCTTCAGCAATCATATCATGGAAGGAGTTGTTCATGAACCTTTGAAAGGTGAGTTGGTGAGACCAAAGAACATTGCTGTCGGTTCAAAGAGTTCTTTATGGGTAATAAAAGCAGCTTTCCATTGATGTCCATCTTTGATTCAAATATTGTTATAGCTCCATCAAACATTGAACTTCATGAAGATCTTGATATCATGGAGTTTGTTGACAAGGTCAGAGACCAGGGGAAGAGGGTAGGCATTGCAAACTGTATGTTTGTTGAGATACTGGTAGTCCTGATAGGAATGAAGTATGCCATCCTTTTTTTTGATGAAGAAGAATGGGAAGGCTTGGGAGAAATTTGAGGGGCATATCTTGCCTGAAGCAAGATTTTTGTCAAGGAAGGCTTCTGTGGCCTTGTGCTTATCTGGGGAGAGGATGTAAATCTTCCTGATCTTGGGCATGAAAGATTTGTCAAGGTTGATTTCATGATCATAGGGGCAAAAGAAAGGTATATGGTCCATGGCTTTCTTTGAGAAGACAGAGGTGAAGTTGGAGTATTCAGGGGGAAGGGTGACTTTGGGTTTGGCTTTTTCGGCTGCCATGGCCAACTCCATAGAGTTTGTGAGTTTGGTGATAAGGGGATTGCCCTTGAGAATAAAATGATAACCACACTGTATAATACAGTTGACAGTGTAGTTGTCACAGGCTCAATGGAGATACTGAGGTTCAGTTTTGTAGTTGAGGTATTCATAGAGTCATTCATCATAGACTGAGTCTACTTGAATGTGGTGAGGGGATCGAGGAGAGGGCTTGAACTGTTGAAAATGGGTTTCATATTGGTTCATGTTGACTTTGCGGAGTATATAGAGCTCTTTTGATTGATTGATGGATTTGTTGATGGAGAGAGTCTGACCAAACCAGTTGATGGTGGGGTTGACAGCTTTCAATCAGGGTAGATTGAGGATGAGGTTCTGTCAGCCACAATCCATGATATAGAAGAGGACCTTTTGGCCAAGTCCTTTGATGTGAACAAAGAGTTCAGTGATGAATCAAACTCCTCCTTTGTCAGTGGGTCCCAGGTTGAGGTTGGTGATGTTGAGGGGGGAGGGGAGTCAAGTGGTGGGGAGCCTGTTTTTGTGGACAAAGCCCCAATTGATGCAAGAGATATCGGCAACACTATTGATGAGGGTATGAGTATTGATGGTTTTCAATGTGTGTGAGGGTACAATGACTTGGACAGGTATTTGCATTGAACCAGACAGAGTAGATACATTTACACATTGTACTTTAGGAGAGTTCCACATTGATTAAGGTCTTCATTCTAATAATCCTCTTTGGGGAGGGTGAATTAAATGTGGCAAACAGTGAGATTGTCATCATCATTGTCATCACAGATCTGGAGTTTTGGGAGATTGTCATTGACCTGTTTGACTTATTTGACTGAAGCCTTATGAGGTTCCTTGGGGAATTTAACACAAGTGTTGGCCTAATGGCCTTTCTGCCTGTATCATAGGCAATTGTTATGCTTGCACAATGTCTAGTCCCAGTGTGTCCTCAAAGGCGACACAACGTCCTATAGAATTCCGAAGGGGTTTCTCTGCTGAGACTCCAGACTCAGGCAGGAATGAGACTAAACACTGCATATAATTGCGCAGATCTAGCTGGGGAATATACATGATTACTAGCAGCTACTTATACAGTCCGGAACCATCTTGGAACAGAAAGGCAATGGACAGGACACATGGTATGCTATAATGGCCTCATGGAGTTAGTGGTAGGAATGGGATGACACAGTTGCCGAAAGAAGGGGCGAAAGGAGAAGTGGAGGTCCATGACAAGAACAGTTCTAAAGGCACATGGCAAGAGTTACAAAAGAGGAAGAAGAGACGAACAGGGTGATTCAAGAATGGGGATCTCCATATGACCATATGGAGCATAGTCTTCAGGAAACAGAGTCCAGTAGCATTCCGGAGATAGTCCATCTTCCGGATTCCATTCTGGTAGAGTGTTGAAGAGTTCCAATGGTTTCGGAATTCCGGAACCTTTGGAACCGTGGGAAGGCACTTTGGAAGTGTCGGAACTGCGGGAATCAGTTCTGGAACCTTCGGAACTGTGGATACTTGTAACAGCAATAGCATTATTCCCACTCCTTGAAAGTTAGCTTTAGGGATCTGAGGACATTGACTGCATCGATGTCCATGATGTCAGGATCACAGGTTTTCTGAGAAGAGAAGGTAGTGAAGGGGATCTGGTAGGACTGGTAGGCAGGGGTAGAATGGGTGCAGTGTTGGTTAACAATGGTCTAGGTGTAATCATTCTGGACTTGAAAGTGAACAGTCTTCAAGTACCACTCATCAACCTTGGTGGAAACTGTGTACATGGAGAGGATATGGTGGGAGAGGGGGGGGGGAATTCTGGCAGTAAAGTAGTTGATCAGGATGTTCTGATCAGTGATATCTGAGAGGGAAACATTGTTTCTAAACTCTGCAATGTGCCAAGTGAGTTCAGGACTGTAAGACCTGTTTTTCTTGGGGACAAGGTGTTCTGAATGAAGCCAGTTGATGGCTTGATTTTTGGTGTCTTGGTGCTCAAAAGCACTCTTGAATTTGGTGAGAAAGTTGTCAAATTTTCTGAAGGACTGGGTGGCGATGGCCTCCTTCTGGAAGGTAGAGGCTCAGATGGTGGCTGAGTTCTTTTTCATATAGAACAAGGCATAGGCGATTTTCTTGTTGTTATCATCATAAACAGCTTTGTTTATGATGAGGTCCATTTGGATGGTGGATAGCCAGGACATGGCATTGGCATAAGAGCCATCAAAGGCATCAGGGGCTCTGAGGTGGAGTTCAGTGGGTTTTGTTACACATGTGCAACATCTAGTTCCAGTGTGTTCTCAGAGGTAACACAATATCCTACAGATCCAAAGGAGTTCTCTGCTGAGACTTGAGACTCAGGCAGGATGAGACTAAACACTGCATATAATTGTGCAGATCTAGCTACTGAACATACAAGACAACTATTAGTATTTATACAGCTTGGAACCATCTCAGAATGGAAAGGCAAATGGAGTGGAGCACATGGTATACTACAACGGTCTTATGGGTTAATGAACAGAATGGGGAGACACTAACATCAGGAGTATGGATGGATGGAGAAGTGGAGGTCCATGACAAAAGTAAGGATGGGGGCATATGGTATGAGTTACAATAGTGGAATGAAAGAAGGGAATGGTGAGTCAAGAATAGAGATCTTCATATGACCATATGGAGTGTAATAAAGTCTAATAGCTTTCTAAGGGGAGTTCATCTTCAGGCTTCTATTCTGGTTGGGGAGTGGAGAAGTGTTCCGACACTTCCAGAGCTTTGGAACCTTTGGAATCAAGGGAAGGTTTCTTGGAAGTGTCAGAATAGCAGGAATATGCTCTGAATTCTTTGGAATGTCTGGAACTTTGCTTACTTGTAACATTACCCTCTTCTATCCATTGAAGATGTCATTGTCATTGTTGAAGTCCTCTGGGTTGAAGCATCCTGCAGAAGAGTATCCCATTCCATTGCAGGAAGAGCATCAGTTGGAGGGACATTCTCTTTGAATATGTCCTGGGGCTTTCTGATGACAGAAGGGGCAAGAGTAAATGGGGCAGTCAGGTTGAAGGTGTTTGGTACTTTTGCATTGGAAGCATGCAAGTCAGTTGGACTTTTTATTCCTATGAGTTGGTCCTGAGATGGGTCTTGGGGAAATGGGAATGGGGTTGGAGGATGGTGCCTCTTTCTGTTTTCCTTTTTCTTTTCCTCTGACTGAACTTGTGCTCTATCCCTCACTTCTTTCAATCAATGATAGAGGCTTCTTCAGGCCATCTTGAATAGGTAAAATCTGGGTGATATGGGGGAGGGAGGTCGCGGCCAGTTCTTCTGCCATTTGTAGAGTTGCATCTCTAATTTTCCCCTTGGCCATAGCAATTCCTCCAAGCAGTGGTCCAGTGTTCCCATGATAGAAGGGTTCCAGGTGCAACTGGTCCTGTTAAGTTTCTCGATGATGGGGGTGAAAGAGGGTGATATGGTGAGTTGATCATGGGGGAGATCCAGGAGGTTCTTTCCTTGTTCTTCAGTGAGAGCTCAGAGGAGAGCTTAGAGGTAGGGGGCCAAAGCAACTCTGGAGAAGGTATTGATGATCCTGAAGATTACAAGGTCTGTGAGGGTTTGACAGATTTGGATTCATCCTTCTGCCAGAGAGTGTTCAAGTATGTAATCAAGTGACTCTGCTGGTGTTGGATTTCTTCTAGCTCTCTCATAATTGAGTCTGACAGAGAGTAAGAGTCATTGAAAGGCTGTGATAAGGGAAGAAAGATGGGTGCTTCATTGCAGAGGGAATATGAGATGAGATAGTGGTAGAGGGCTGGACATTCAAGGACTGATACCAGGAGGGTATTTCAAAAAATAGGGGGGAGTCTATGTTCTTGGACAGAACATATGAAACCAAAAATATAAATAAGGTTGGAATGGAAGTCCATCAAAGGGTGATGAGATGAGAAGCAAGGAGGTACCAACCCATTGGGATGGGAATGAAACTTCTCACCTCATGCCAATAAGACCAAAACATCGGTGATGTTCAATACTCCCAACTGTATAGCTATGTAGTGTCCAAATAAAGAAACAGTACCACAGAAGATGAAGTAGGGACAATATGAAGAGGCATAACCTACAAAATATCAAAGAGACCGATGGTCTTCTGGAAGTCTGCTGGTCTGGAAGTCTGGAAGTCTGGCGGTCTTGTAAGTAGCAACATACATGAACAGTAAAAAGGTAGGGACCAAAAGCAATGATAAAAAAGTAATAAAAAATGACAATAACGAGGGATATATGTGTAATGGCACACTGGTCTTCACATCTGCCAGGAACTTTGAATACTGACTGTCCTCAGTCAGGTCACGTGACCGTGGGAATGCCTTGGCATCAACACGTGTTTACTTGAGGCTCATTTGTGCCCTTCACCAGTCTTCCTCATCCTCATCAACTTTACTCCAAATGTCCACCTTCTCTTTTCAGTCAAAGGTTGACCAATACCATGGCTTAGCTGACGCCAGAGTGAGCCACCACCAATCAATCCACAAGAACTTCAAGGATGCCACCCAGTGCATCCTGGATGTAGCCAAGATCACACCGGATAAGAAGGAGGAACTGGAGGAGAAGATTCAGATGTGGATGGGGCAGTTTGGCAATTCCCTGATAAGTCGTGATCCCTTTTTTTTTACCCCTGGTTAGGTCTTACCCTGGTAGACCACTTGGAAGTTTGCACGCATTGAGGCAGATCAGCTGGAACTTGACATTGAGCTGGACGAAGAGGTTGCAAATATGTTTGTCGATGTGAAGATGATGGTTGTAAAGTGGGATGCACATTTCAAGGTGGCTGACAAAGTGAAAGTGGTGAGGAATGTTGAGTTGGCAGCAGCCGCACCTAAGGAGACCACCATGGAGGTGGAGGTAGCAGACTCAGTGTCTAGCACAGGTGAAAACTGCATGGCCTTTGCAGCAGCAGCTTGCAGAGAGACTGCCCAGGAATTCAGCCAAGGCTGGGTCCAGCAAGATTGCCACTGCCATAATGGAGTGGGAGGCAGACAGCAACAAGGAGAACAAAGACACAACCCCTGTCAAAGGCAAGAGGAAGGCTAAGGCTAAAGCGGCCTCCAAGAAGACTGCCGGATTGTTTGCCCTCAGGCTCAATGAGCTCCATTCTTACCTGTACAAGATCAGGGTGAATCTGAAGGCATTGGAGATGGAACACCAGCAAGTCATGGAGAAGATGGAGGAGATGGAGGAGATGGTCACTGAGGCAGAGGAAATGGGCATGTAAGTCTGGAAGACTGCTTGGACACTGCATATACATGGAGCAATATAGAAGGAATATCTGTTTGAAGTGAATAGGATGGAAAATAAGTAGAAATGTCAAGGAATCAGCGGAATGGAAATTTAGGGTAAAATGAGAGGTTGCCCTGAACTTCTGGGCAGTCTATGAAGTCTGGAGTGGTCTTGCAAGGTACCACTCAACTTTTCTTTCTTCTTTATTTGACTTCCAGTCATCTATTCCTGCCTTTCATCCCTAGAGAGAATTGGAGGTGTGAGGTTCTGCTTGTCTTTTCTTCCTCATTCTGCTTTCCTTGTCTACATCTATCAGATATCCCCAGACTTCAGGTGGTCTTCTTGCCAATAGTAGATTTTTCATCTAGATTTGAGTGAATGTGCATTATGGCTCATGTGTATTCAAAGGAAGAATGCTACAAATGGGCGATCACATGGGATAGGCATGAGAGAGAGAAAGGAGCAGTAAGGAGCAGTCCATAAGAGTGTCTGTGGGAGTATGTATTAGTGACTGTTTTTTTGGTTGTATTCTTTCAAGAGCAGATGGAGGAGATATTATTAAAATGTCACCAGTTTAAGCCTGTAGTAAAACAGAGATGTAATAGGGGAAAATGAAGTCTGGAGCAGTCTTATGGGAAACTGCCAGACTAATAATCTGAACTATAGTCCAAGGACTCGTTGTTGGTGGGTTTGTTTATGACCTCGTCCACTGTTATGATTTGTTGGGCCCCTCTCTCTTTTCCTTATCTCACTTATCATGTACACCAAAGGATCTTGACCCTTGCTGTTCAAGCCCCGCTTGGGTCTTTTCTTTTACCATTGTCTTTGCAATACCGCTTACTTATTTAATGTGAATCATCTGCAGTTGTATCACCAATACTTATCTGATGCCATTGCATCTGCTCTGTAGTGACTCAGCTTCTTTGTGATTCCATCGCTTTCTATCACTGACTCACCTTCTTCCATTGACCTACTCTTAACCACTTGGTTTACATATATAAACCTTCGATACTCAGATGTATTTGCTATTTTAGACCTCCTGCAATTTACCTAGTATCTTGGAGTTGCTCTCAGGTCCCCCAGTTCTCATCCTACTGTTGAGTGGATGCTCCCTCTGAAAGTGCTCGACAAAAGGGGGAACAGAGAAGTTGCATATGGTAACAGCATTGAGAGGTTGTAGGTTGTAGACCAACCAGAGCGACTTTCCATCCTACTTGAGCACACAGAACCAGAGAGAGTGATATGCTGCAGCCAATGGTTTGTACACTCCAGAGGCGATGCGGTCTTTGATGATTTGAATTGCCTGGTCCCAGGCAGAGGGTGGAATAGGGATGTTGTGGAGTACTCAAGGAGTATGGGGTACTGTTGATATCTTTACTGGTGGGAAGTAGTGCTCATCTAGATGATCTCGCTCAGTTGGAATCCAAGCAAAGGCCTTCTTGTGATTGCGAACAATCCACTGGACTAATTTGACCTCTGCTGGCCATATCCAATTGGCAGGGTCAAGGTCTAAAGTATTAGCTCATTCTTGGGTGAAGCAGTCTCTAGAAATGAAGTCAGGAGGATAAGTAGATAAGGAAATAAGTCTGGCAAGTGGATTGTCTGGTAGCTGATGCAGTACATGGTACTCCTTCTCAAGAGGAGCCATGACCAGGTGGACCTTTTTAGCAACAGGCTTATAAGCCCAGGTATGGGTCTGAGGATCAAATGAAAATGTAGAGTCAAAAGTGGAGGCATGGAAAAGGGAAAGGGCAGACTGCATAGATGACAGGAAAGCAAACATGGAAGTCCGGAAGTCTGGTTTGCAGAATAAGACAGAGGTTTGCAGAGGAGATATAAAGGAAGAGGCAAGACACTTGATATTTGATAATCTAAAAACCCACTTTGACCACAGAGTGGTAGTTAGCACAGGGAAGCTTGCACTTGCATTAAGGACACCCTTTGGTCCAAGACCAGGTGGGTAGCTTGTATTCTTTCCCAGAGTTTGGGTCTTGGAGTGTAATATTCTGTGAACCATCCAGAAAGTCATCAGTAGTAGTGCTCATGAGACAGTGAAATGGTTGGCCCAGTAACAAGTCAAAATTGGCTCTTGGGATAACCTGAACCTGGACACCTACCTCACCAGCACCAAAGTCCAGGCGAAGATTTTTGATGATGCCAATGGTGGACTCAGTACTGGTATTTGCATTTGGCATGGTCATGACATGGTCAGACCAGACCAGAAGCTTCAGAGTCTCCCATACCTGTTTAGGCATGGCAATAATCTCTGAGCCAGAGTCCAGTACACTTGTGATAGAACACAAAGTCCCTAGGACTTTTGCCTCTAAAGACCTGAGTGGGACACTATGATAAGCAACAATAAGACCATCATTGTTTCGAGTTACAGAGTCACCAAATTGGTGAGCAACAGCTTTTGGATCTTGCCCAGAAAGCTCATTTACCTGTACAACATTGGTAGATACTGGGATGTGTTTCATCATTGATAGGTCCTGAAGCTGTTTCCGGACTTCTGGGGCTACAGAAATCAGCTCTTTAAATGGAATGGGTACTGTAGTCACCAGGACTCGGTCTAGGATCTTCTTTGAAGCAGTGTCATCCTCAAGGGAAAAAGAATAGCAAAATTGACCTTCTTGCGGACTTGTTGAGGGATAAGCAGGGTCTGTGCAAGATATGGATGCAGGTTGTGAGACAGTTGGTGTTTTGGATGTAGAGAATGCCAGAGTCGTAGGTCTGGCAGGGGCTGGAGTTGAAAACCGGCCTGCTGCTATTGTGGGTGTGACAATCTCCTCAACTGCAGAAGACTGTGGACTGTGTTGAGTGGTCTTACATGGCAGTATGTTGACACCATCAAAGCAGACTTTCCTGCCTTTGTCCTTTGCTTTATCTGCCTGATAGTTAGTCCAAGCATGTGATAAATAAGTCCGGAAGTCTGGATCATCCATGTCCGGACTCTCATCATTATCAACATTGTCCCATGATTCTGTGACCAGTATTGTTAAGACCGACAGTTCAATATCTAGAATAGCATCAGTGTCAGGATAAGAAAGAGAGACAATGCCAGCAGTGATAGTCAATGTTGCTGCAAGAGTGGACTGTGTCACCACCTGGTCTAAATAGTCCCTGAGACAACGGATCCCAGGTACTTGTCATATCCCAAATTCTTGCTAATTCCCCTCCGCTCCTCTGTGTATATCATCTCCACTATTCCGCTTCTATGTCCTCTGCTACTCTGTGTCCACTCTACTTCTTGCACTCATGTACATTATGTTACGTTTCCCTTTGTTTTCTTCATAGTTAGTCTCCATTCCATCACTGCGGTGCTCAGGGTAAGGTGCACAGCTCCGGCTGTGCAACTGACTGGCACAGCAGTGGTACTCTGTTTCCTCCATTGCTCTGACCCTGACTTTACTACATTCGGACTTTGACCTCCATATATAAAACCTGCTGTAATATGTCTTAGCCCCTCAGTTTGAATATCAACTTAGTTCCATCCTCTGCTCTCTCCTCTGTCATTGAGCTCGTCAATGAGTTCTCTCGCTTGAGTCTTGACGACTCTCCTCTGATCTCTGGTCACTCCGTACCTCTGCTCCGCTCCCCTCGTAAATCAGGAACAATGGAACTGGACAAGGGCGCACCACATAAGGTGAAGCCGAAGTCCCTACCCCCTCCAACCAACTCCGGCACTCCGGAGTTCGCTGCCCAGTCTCCGATGGATCCATACTTAACAGTACTCAGGGGATATGCCTTTCATCTGAGAGGTATATGCAGCCATCAGTACCCCTATATGCCTTCCTATTCTGCAGGTACCCATCAACATGTGGGCAGCTATTTATAAAGTGAGCACTCTCTCCACAGAAAGCACATTCTCTTGATCTAGAAGACTGCTGCAAATTTACCTGCTCCTGTTTGATTGCTGGAGCTCTGGTTGACACTGAGGTCTGAGGGACTTGGATAGCTGGCATAGGCAAAGTCCAAGTGGGGTAGTATGGCTGAGCGGATTGAGTAGGAGTTGCTGAGGTGAATGGGCAAAGTACAGAGCCTGTGAGAAGGAACTTTGTCGCTTCTACAGTGTTGCTCATTGGGTATGGATTGGATGGGTGGTGAGTAGTTTTGGTGATTAACAAATGCTGCCAGACTTGGTTTCCCAAGTCCATCAAAAGACTGGCTAGGAAAAGTGCATCATAGTCAAGGTCAGATAACTTCTTATTGATGATTAGGAACTTGGAAACCTTCTGGAATTTACGCTGGTATTTCCCCAACTCTTCAAGGGTATGCATGGGTTTGGCCTGGTATTCCTGGACTAAATATTGAATGTTGGCTCAACAATATCTGTTAGTCCCTTCACAATCAGGGTACAACTTCTTGACTGCAGTAACAAAATCTGCCCAGCTAGGCAGAGTTGCTGTGCTCCCATCCTTCGGACTCTTCTAAGTCTGCATACTGGATGGCAGCACATATCTTTTGAGCTTTGGTAATGCTAGCAGCAGTACCAAGCTTATCAACATCTTCTAAGAATCTGGGCAGTGAGGATGGGATCTTGCCATTGAATTTGGGGGCATTCTGTATACCCCGAAGCAGCATCTGGACTGGGTTGACCATTGGTATGAAGGGCTTAGGTGGTGGTGGTGGTTGGAACTGGGATTGGAGCTGAGGTGGAGGAGGGAGTATGAGAGATAAGACCTGAGACTGGTTTGTGATAGGCTGATGAGTATTCAATGAAGTCCGGAAAGTATGAAGCGGTCTGCGAGGGTCAAAGGAGGTAAGATAGGAATACTGAGGATGAGGAGAAAAGTGGGGTGAGGGGTGAGGAAGTCCCCCTTGAAGAGGGTAAGTGGTCCCTTTTTAACCTGTCCGACATGCTGTCTCCTCCCCTTGTGATGTCCAGGGGGTGGAATATATAAAGGCTCCTGGTATGTGGTCACTGAAACTTGCTTTGTTGGGTAAATTTTCCTTGCTTAATGGAAAATCAAACCCTGTTGCATTTGCAGTAGGAACAGAGTCTGGTGGCTGTGAATATGCTGACAGAAGCAAAGAGTTGAGGTGAGATGGGAGATCAGCTGGCCAATAGGACAAGGCAGCTTTGTGAGAATCTGTCCTAGATAGCTCATCTGACAGTGTGAGATTCCTAAAGGAAACCTCAGGGAGGGCCAAAAGGTTGTGTCATGTGTTGCAAGAAGAGACCAGTACCAGTAAGTTGGAGCTATCAGAGATTTCAAGGTTCTGAAACTCTGCCAGTAAATTTTCAATCTTGAGGTGGTGTGGTGTAGGCTGAAGACTCTGTCTGGAACCCTTGTAAGAGTCCCTTACAGTGGGCTCCAGGTAAAAAGACTGAAAGGTGCATGAGTGGACTATAAGATAGTTACCTGCAAGTCCAGACCACCAGAAATTGTCTGTGTGATGTGAGGAGCAAATAGGTTTGCCCCATAGGGACTCTAGGAGCAAGGGAATAAGGCCTGGGTGAAGTCGAGGACATAATCAATTGGTCTAATGGAAGTCCACTTGGGCAGTCTTTGGAAGTCCAGAAGTCCAGAGGGCAAGTGTCAGTCATAAAAGCATGTAGGTGATGCAGGACTGGCAGTCCAGTCTTAAAAATGGTAAGAATGATAGAGGGAGATGGTTCCAGCAGTGTACGGTATGAGCCAAATGGTAGCTGTCATTACAAAATGACCAGTATAAAATTTTATAGTCCGGGTATGCCCGAACTCTTCATATGAAACCAAAAAATATAAATAAGATTGTGATGGAAGTCCATCAAAGAATGATGAGATGAGAAGCAAGGAGGTACCAACCCATTGGAATGGGGATGAAACTTCTCACCTCAGGCCAATAAGACCGAAACATCAGTGATGTTCAGTACTTCCAACGGTATAGCTATGTAGTGTCCAAATAAAGAAACAGTACCACAGAAGATGAAGTAGGGACAATATGAAGAGGCATAATCTATGAAATACCAAAGAGGCCGATGGTCTTCTGGAAGTCTGCTAGTTCAGAAGTCCAGCAGTCTTGTAAATAGCAATATAAATGAACAGTAAAAAGGTAGGGACCAAAAGCAATGATAAAGAAGTAATAAAAAATGTCAATAATGAGGGATATACATGTAATGGTGCACCAGTCTCCACAATGCATGTGCAACATCTAGTCCCAGTGTGTCCTCAGAGGCGACACAATGCCCTGTAGATCTGAAGGAGTTCTCTGCTGAGACTCAAGACTCAGGCAGGATGAGACTAAACACTGCATATAATTGTGCAGATCTAGCTACTGAACATACAAGACAACTATTAGTATTTATACAGCTCAGAACCATTTCAGAATGGAAAGGCAAATGGAGTGGAGCACATGGTATACTACAATGGCCTCATGGATTAATGGACAGAATGGGGAGACACTGCCATCAGGAGTAAGAATGGATGAAGAAGTGGAGGTCCATGACAAAAGTAAGTCTGGGGGCACATGGTATGAGTTACAATAGTGGAATGAAAGAAGGGAATGGTGAGTCAAGGATAGAGATCTCCATATGACCATATGAAGCATAATCTTTGGGGAATAAAGTCCAATAGCATTCTAAGGGGAGTCCATCTTCAGGCTTCCATTCCAGTTGGGGAGCAAAGAAGCATTGCAACACTTCCAGAGCTTTGGAACCTTCAGAATCATGGAAAGGTTTCTTGGAAGTGTCAGAATAGCAGAAACATGCTTCAGATCCTTCAGAATGTCTGGAATTTTGCTCACTTGTAACAGGTTTGATCGTGATGATGACTGTGGCTGGGAATGGGGGCAGGGTAAATGCTGGTTGGCAATGAACTGGGATTGGGAATGAGGGGGTACTCTGGGGATGCTAAGTGCCACAGAGAGTTAACGAGAGAGTTCTAGGTCCTCAGGTTGTTGAGGGAATACAAGGTCTTTGTCAGTGTCAATGGAGTTCTCCAAAGAGGGTTCATCAGTGTCCAATGAGTCAAGGGTTCCCTTCTCAATATGAAGTCGGGATAGAATCTAGAGTTTCTGGGGCATTGGTGGGCAATGATGGAGGCTTATATGATAATAGCTGATCAAGGGAGATCTAAGACCTTTTGTTAGGCTTGACATAGTCAAGTGTAGGCCTGCAGTAGTTTGAGGGCTTACTGTCACTATACAGCAGACAGGATGAGGGAGCCTAATGAGAGGGTTCCTTAACAGGGAAGCTAAGGCTGGCATAGGATTTACATTGGGTCAAAGGGGGTCTGCTCAAGGATCTTCCTTGGCAGAGGTTCTAGGGACCATTGAGAACTGAGAAATCAATGGGTCTAAAGATGTTGCAGGACTAGCAACAGATCAAGGATACAAAAAGAGTGTCCACTCAACAGTAGAATGAGGACTGAGGGACTAAGGGCAATTCCAAGATACTAGGTAAATTGAAGGAGGTCTAAGATAGTGAATACACCTGAGTACTGAGGGTTTATATATGCATACCAAAGAGTTAAGGATTGGCAAAGGAAGAAGGTAAGTCAGTGATAAAAAGTGATGGAATTGTGAAGAAGCTAAGTTACTATGGAGTGGATGCAATGGCATCAGATAAAGGTTGGTAACACAACTGTGGATAAGTCATGCTAATTGAGCAGCAAAGATCAAGGTCCTTTGGTACATGCAGTAAGTAAATGTAGGAAAAAGAAAAGAGGAGCCCAATGAATTGTAACAGCAGCCATCTTCTCTGTGTGAAAGTTGTTTGGCCAGATTCAGAGGCCTGGCTGAGATGCATGCACTGAAGATGACTCAATTCTTCTAGCCTATTTCTTGACAAGGTTATGTTGACACACATAAGGTAGTGGCTTTAGCTGCCTAGAGGACTGGGATTGTTTAGTAGTGGGTTCAAAGCCTAGATATGATGTCTATATGTACTTTCAAGTTTCAAGTGATTTACAAAGGAAAACGAACCAGTAGACTATTCCTGAGCTGGCCTGGCAGGTAATCTGGGTGCCTGTATAACCTTCCATCCAATTCATTGTAGGCCTTCCTCTGGACCCATATTGCACTGCCAGATTGAATATGAGTTAGTTCAAAGTGCCAAACAATTGAAAACTTACTCATGTGAACCATCAGCCACAGTGATCATCCTTTGCTGTCAAACACTGTTACAATGGATCTTTAGAGCAGCCCACACATCTGCATGTATACTGAGATTTATTTTGCTGAAAAGAGAGTGATGGCAGTGATCTTGGTGGTGATGGTAGGAAGAACAACACTAAAGAAGTCCATGTTAGTGAAAAGATACATAGAAATGAACAGAATACTCACTAATGATTGAGAGAGGAGATAATAATGGATGAGAATGAAGAAACTATGCCATAGTTCTTTTATACTTGTGGCATACCCTGAGACTCTGCCAGACACCATTGAACACTGTTGGAATGCTGGCAGAGTATTGGAAATCCCATTGGATGACTGGTAAACACGGTTAGATATCAACAGATGCCCTTGAATTGAAAACATACCATGATGGACATGATGGATAAATATCCTGCTGGATGGTAAGAGAGTTTCTTGCACACTGATGGAGTCTAGTGGAGGTGCATAGCTGTAATAGTACATTGTCAGATGATGTAGGATAATCATAAATCCTGCTGGATAATGGCAAATACTGAGGGTGACTGTTAAGACCGGGCCAGACTTGGTGGGCAAACTCTGAAGGAGGTCCGAGAAATTCTGGAGTTGTTTTTGTGAAAGGGGGACTAGTGGGACTTTGGCTTCAGCAACTCAGAGTGGAGCACTGTGCCCTTGTTGAATCATTGGTGGTCCTGGATTTTGAAGGAGCAGGGAATGAAAAGGAGTAAGAGAAGACAGGGGAGTCAGATTTGTCTGGATTGTCTAAGTTGTCTAGGTCAATAACTAGCTAAAGTACAGGTGACATGACTGGACTATATATATGGAGGTCAAAGGCAGTGTACAAAGGCAATGACAGAAAACATAAGTAAGCAGAGCCAGGGAAATGGAGATGGAAAGGAAACTTGACTGGAGCTGTGTGAACACAGGATTGGAGAAATCTAAGAGGCGAGACTAGTACATAAGGAGAAGAAAGAGTAATGTAACTAGAATGTACAAAAAAGTGAAGTACTGGAGTATCAGAGGAACTGGAAAGTGGAGGACAGGAGTTGAGGATTGGAGAGCTGGAGTTGGCTAGGATTAGGGATATGACAGTGACCAATAATAAACTAGTACATCATTTTCAATTGTATGCAGGCCATTGTATAAGGGATTGACACTGTTTCTTTTACCTGCAGCTCTCATTCACTCCAGCTGCCATTTTCTCATGATGCATGTTTCTTTCTTTCTTTTTCCAAGGTACATATGTGATTACTCTCCTGCTATACTTACCATGACTTACCATTTTAATAATATTGTCTCTTATGTCTTTGATTTTATTATCCTGCTGCCATAGTTTTTATCAGTGGAGTAATGGTGGGCTGTCATATTCACCACCTACTGTTGAATCAGGTAAACAATTTGATTCACTGAATATTTTAATAACTAACATGTTTTTCAACAATTGTAGATCTACTTTCTGCCACACAGGCATCATCTCAAACTAACTCAGAGCAGGCCAAGCAGATGCTGGCTGGCATCACACAGGTTACTGCTACATAGCCTAGATAAAACTGCCAATATCAGAGATGCATCATAACAAGTGTTGGATAAAAGTACTTGTGATGCATGTGCCACAAGCATTGCTATCTGATTGGAGGTTGCAATGCAGCAGGCCATGTGCTATTTGGAACTGCACTAGCACTGATAGCCCTTTGGCTTTGACCACAATATTTAGCACATGCCCATCTTTAAGCTTTTCAGATGAGCCTGCCATTGCTTCACACACTTCACTTCTGAAGAATCACACAACTAATTTTTTATTTTCAGATCTGTTCAATGATATTAATGATAAATTGAAGTTATCTTATTCAATGAATGTTAAGCCCACTTATTCAACATTTCAAGCTGGCTCCTTCATGTTCTCCACAGCATCCTCCTCCTTTGCATCATTGGCATTTTTTTTCACCATTAATCCTGTTCTATGTCCACTATCCTCAAGATCAGCAAGTTCAATCAGTGCTTCAAACTCAATACATTTATCTCTTGAATCCACTCAGGGTCCAGGCTCATAGTTGATCACTTTGGATGCTGTCATCGATTCTGCATCATGCACTCTTCAGGTGTCATCTTCTACACAGAGCACTCAGATGGCAGATCTCTTCATTAAAGCCTGCCATGTCTCACAGCTTCAACCAATCTTTGCCAAGCATGTTGCCACTGTGCATGAAAAAGCAGAGAAAAAGTGACAACATGATCAAGAGTCTATGCTGGAAAAGAAGTGGATTTGTAAGCATGTTCTTGTTTCCAGTTTTCCAAAGGTATGATACTTCCACTCAAAATGATTTCCATACTAACACATAGCCATATGACAATGAGGATTCCATTACTGTCAACTTCCAGGATGGTTTTGTGTTTCCATACTTCAATCTCATACAATCTGTTCTAATTGATCTTGAGTTACTTCAACCAGAAGATAATATAGCACCTGCAGTTCATTTTTTTAGTGTATCACTAGATACTTGGATCAAAATGAAGGTTGACTGCATTATTGAGTTAGACAAATCATTGCAGAGGCTCTTTTTCAAGGCTATCAATGTTACCTCATATCTTCAATTTGACAACCACTTTTGACTAGCTGCAATATCTGAGGCAAACATGGGCCAAAATCTGTCACTTTTTCAAGAGTGAGCATATATCAAGTGAGTTCAGAAACAATTTGACTCACTAGCTAGAATGATCAAGATTTTCTTGGATGACAAGAGTGCTGATGACTGGGATGCTGCTTTTCAAGCTTCAAGTTCTTGAAATGGTTCAGCAGGATCTGAGCCTCACCCAGATTCACATAATATATGATTATTTTATATGTTTGTGGAATCATTTGCTCATTCAAATCACATTCAAGATAACAATGTCATTTCCCTTAACAATGATGACAGTGTCACTGTTAAATCTGATCCTGCAGAGGTCTGTGTACTAATCTCTGGAGCACTGCAGATGTACAGTTTGGAAAGCAACTTCAGTATTACCTTATGTGATGCACCCTTGTTTGAGTCTGCTGTTGCTGATTTATGAGAAGAATGAAAATTGGAGGATCAAAGGGTCAGAGGTGAGTTGTCTAGACTCAGGTGAGAGAATGCCAATAAAAGATCAATGATAAAGGAGATAAAGTGGGTGATTAAATTGATATTCCAACTGAGGTCTAAGCTAAGGGTACATGGGTTTATATATGGAGGTGGAAGTTCTGAAGAAGAAAAAGCTAGGGTCGTGAAACAGAGAATACAAAGAACTGCTATTCCTTGTTCAAGCACAACAGTATAGAATGGAAACTAGCCAAATAAAAAACAAGGAAGTATAAGAAAGTAACATAAGTATAGCATACAGGAAATGAACATAGAATTGGATATGGAGAAAAGGACAAGAGATCAGGGAAGACTTAGGAATAAAATGTTCTAACTTCAAAGTAAGATAACTGGAGGCAGTCATATGACCTCAGAGATGACTAGAGGAGACTTGGTTGAAATCTGGGATATGACAGTATCTCCCTCTTAGGCCTGAACCCCTGAAGGCTGTGGAAACCATCTGTGGAGAAGTAACAATGTGAATTAACCAGGGTGGTCAAAGTGAAGTGGTGGAGGGCTAAGTGAGGTGGGTTCAGGGTTCAGATTGGATATATAAGAAGGGAAACTCAGCTTTGTTTCTTTTCCTCAATTCACTACCATATCTTTAACTACAATGACAACCACCACTTCTAACATCTATTTTGACATCACATCCTGGTTCAACAACCAGCTCCAGAAGAATGATGATGATGATGAGGCACCAGCCCAGCCCAAGCCCTGTTCAAAGAGCAAGGCAAAGGCAGTGAATGAGATTGTTGAATAGCTAAAGGACACCTGCAAGAG
Source organism: Austroboletus eburneus (assembly GCA_038090175.1). Taxonomy (NCBI): domain Eukaryota; kingdom Fungi; phylum Basidiomycota; class Agaricomycetes; order Boletales; family Boletaceae; genus Austroboletus; species Austroboletus eburneus. Next base: position 6,703 of record JBBPMF010000398.1, on the reverse strand, counting down.
GTGCATCCAGCTTAACACTCAGTGCACACTAACACTGGAAAAGAAGGCAATGTCCTATGTGATCTGCACCACAATCAAGATGCACTGTGAATGCCCAGTGCCAACTTTGACTAAAGATGATAAAGATGACGATAATGATGAGGAGGTGATGGAGATGCTGATGCTGAAGAGAAAGAGGGAGTATATGGGGATGTGTTACAAGTAAGCATAGTTCTGGAGGTTCTGGAACCTGTTCCCACAGCTCCGATGCTTCTGAGATAACTTCCTGCATTTCTGAAGATTCTGGAATTCTGGTAATATCAGAACACTTTACCACTCTTCTACCAGAATGGAAGCCTGAAGAAAGACTCCCCCTGGAATGTTATTGGACTCTATTCCCCAAAGATTATGCTCCATATGGTCATATGGAGATCTCTACTCTTGACTCACCATGTTCTTCTTTTGCTTCACTTTTGTAACTCATATCATGTGCTCCCAGACTTGCTTTTGTCATGGACCTCTGCTCCTCCTTCCATCCTCCTCCTGATGATAGTGTCAACCCATTCTGTCCATTGATCCATGAGACCATTGTAGTATACTGTACCATGTGTTCCGACCCATCACCTTCCTGTTTTGAGATGATTCTGAACTGTATAAATACTTAGTAGTTGCCTGGTATGTTCTGCAGCTAGATCTGCACAATTATATGCAGTGTTTAGTCTCATCTACCTGAGTCTTGAGTCTCAGCAGAGAACCCCCTTAGGATCTCTATAGGACATTGTGTTGCCTTTGAGAACACACTATGACTAGATATTGCACATGCATAACACTGGGTAGGTGAGGAAAAGTTCTTTGAGACATTCAAAGAACTTCTGCCATTCAGGGGACCAAGCCCAGGGACTGGTTTTCTTGATGAGGTCAATGAGGGGGCAGGCAACTGAGAAGTAGTCAGGAATGAAGTAACAATAGAAGTTGGCAAAGTCAAGAAAGGAGTGGACATCACAAAGCTTTTCTTGGGTGGGCCAGGATGTGATCCCATTGAGCTTTACAGGGTTCATGGCGAGTTGACTGGGTTTAACAATCATTCCTAGATATTCAACTTTTTTTGAGGCAAAGTTGCATTTCTCGAGTTTGAGGTGAAGGTTGAGTTTCTTCATGCACTGGAGGAGATGCTTTGTTTGTTCAGCATGGGTTTTCTCATCAAGGAAGAAGATGAGAAGATGATCCATATAGATGATGAGCCAGCCTTTGACGATCATATCACAGAAAGAGTCATTCATGAACCTTTGAAAGGTGGCAGGGGAGTTGATAAGACCAAAAAACATTATGGTCAGTTTGAAGAGTCCTTTATGAATAATAAAGGCAGCTTTCTATTGATGTCCATCTTTGATTCAGACATTATTGTAGCCCCATCAAACATCAAACTTCATGAAGACCTTGGCATCATGGAGTTTGTCGATGAGGTTAAAGATGAGGGGAAGAGGATAGGCATCATGAACAGTATGTTTGTTGAGATACCTGTAGTCCTGACATGGATGGAGTCCAGAATTCTTCTTTTTGACAAAGAAGAATGGGGAGGCTTGGGGAAAATTCAAGGGACATATCTTGCCTGAAGCAAGATTTTTGTCAAGGAAGGCTTCCATAGCCTTGCACTCATCTGGGGAGAGGAGGTAAATCTTTCTGATCTTGGGCATGAAAGACTCATCAAGGTTGATCTCATGATTGTAGAGGCAAGAGAGAGGTACATGATCCATGGCTTTCTTTGAGAAAATGGAGGAAAAGTCAGAGTATTTGTGTTACATGTGTGTAACATCTAGTTCCAGTGTATCCTCAAAGGTGACACAACATCCTATAGAGATCCTAAGTTGGTTCTCTGCTGAGACTAAACACTGCATATAATTGTGCAGATCTAGCTGCAGAACATACCAGGCAACTACTAAGTATTTATACAGTTCAGAACCATCTCAAAACAGGAAGGTGATGGGTCAGAACACATGGTATACTACAATGGTCTCATGGATCAATGGACAGAATGAGGTGACACTACCATCAGGAGAAGGATGGAAGGAGAAGCAGAGGTTTGTGACAAAAGCAAGTCTGGGGGCACATGGTATGAGTTACAAAAGTGGAGCAAAAGAAGAACATGGCAAGTCAAGAGTAGGGATCTTCATATGACCATGTGGAGCATAATCTTCAGGAGGCTTACATTATCATGTCCAGAGACCATGTTCCCAGCAGTACACTGTCCTTGACATGAAGTGTATGCCTGCAGCTATGAGTTCTTCAGTTATTTTTCTTGAAACTGATGACTCACATTTCTCCATCATATATTCTGAAGACCTTAATGTCTTGGCTGTGGAAAGCCAACACCCATGGGACTATTGTTGGTAATTCAATGCTGAACATTCTTGACAAAATATAGTCTTCATTCAGTGCCCAGACTTGTATCTGCCTATTGTGAGTGACACATATTTCTGCTCTAGAGAGTATTGATGGTGATATGCATGATCTTGTGACCATTTCCTACATGTCTCAAGCATATTTCATCAAAATTTAATTCTGATGCTTGTTGTAGAATCATCAGGAGGCCAAGCCCTGTACCACAGCACAATATCTCATATAGGTTGTCTTTGTGAGTCACCCACATTGCACATATAATGGGATTGCATGTATTATATACCTAAGTGGGTTTTGGTAGCTTGATTTGATCCTGTAGATTCCACATTCTTAATCCATCCAGACCTACTATTGATGAGTTTTGTGGATTTGATTTTGCAAAGAATACTTACCATCACTGGCTAACAAGCTACCATTGTGTGACACCACCAGGCAGAGGATAGCATCATGATGACCCTGCATATGACATTTGTGTTTGTAGGATGGAGACAGGGATGAGCACAAAAACATTGTTGCTGATGCAGTTGAGTACCAATGGCACTGCCTATTTAGAGTCACTCATGTTAATTGTTTAGCAGCACATAATGTTGTCATCTCTCTGTTGTTTCTGTTGTTTCTGATTTCTTTTGTTGCACTCTTATTGCCATCTCCTTGATGATGTGTCCTATTATCATGCTCATTATTATTTTTTGTTCGCTGACCGTCACATGATGATGGGCCCTACTTGGGGGTACATACTTAATGATATCATATATATTAGTTTTTTCTGGTAGTATGTCTTTATTTTCCAATGCCTTTATACCCAATGTTCACCACTATTCTGCAACCTGATCACCTCTCTGCTGTGCAATGTGTACAGTTGTGAATCCCTTATGCCCCCAGAGATTTATGATCAGGTAACATTACCTCTCTACCTAGTGGCAGTAAGCTATCCAATGTCTTTCTACTTTACTCTGTCTTATCTCCCTTAACCCTAGGCAATTCTTCTGAGTCAATCCAAGATATCCCTGAGAGTGTTACTTTGCCTGAAGTTATGATGTCTTATATCAACAATTTTCTTTCTGGGATAGATATGCACAATTACAACATGGTGACACCAGTGAAATCTAGTAAAAGATCATCTGCATCACAGCTGTGTGAGGAACTCATAGTATGTGTTCCTTGAGTCAGAGTATCAACTAAACTTACTGTCTTCAATAGATATCACACAAGATTATCTTGAAAGAGGTTAATGAGTTGACTTGCATGCACTGAGCTATGTATGTGTTAAATCCAGTTCCACAGAGGTCTGGATACTAATCTCCAGAGTGCTGGAGATGTACAGTTTGCAAAGTGACTTTGGCTTTACCTTATGTGGTGCGCCCTTATTTGAGTCTGCTGTCACAATTTATGAGAGGAACAGAAGCTGGATGGTTGGAGGGTTGGAGGTGAGTTGTCTAGACTCAGGTGAGAGAACACTGATATGAGATCAATGGTGGGGGAGTAAAGCAGGTGATTAAATGGATATTCAAACTAAGGTCTAAGCTAAGGGTACATGGATTTATATATGAAGGTTGGAGTTCTGAAGAAGGAAAGCTAGGGTTGTGAAACAGAGAATACAAAGAACTGCTTTTCCTTGTCCAAGCACAACAGTATAGAATGGAAACTAGCCAAATAGAAAACAAGGAAGTATAAGAAAGTAACATAAGTATAGTGTATAGGAAATAAATATAGAATTGGATACAGAGGAAAGGATGAGAGACCAGGGAAGACTTAGTGATGGAATGTTTCAACTCTGGAGTAAGGTAACCAGAGGTGGTCATATGGCCTTGGAGATAGCTGAAGGGGACTTGATGGAAATCTGGGATATGACAGTATCTCCCTCTTAGGCCTGAACCCCTGAAGGCCATGGGAATCATCTGCAAAGTTGTGATAATGTGAATTGACCAGGGTAATCAAAGTGAAGTGATGAAGGGCTAAGCAAGGTGGGATTGGAATTCAGATTGGATATATAAGGCAGGGAACTCAGCTTCATTTCTTTTTCTCAATCCACTATCATGTCTTCAACCATGATGACAATATCTGCAATCTCTTACCCTGACATTGCCTTCTGGTCTGATGACTGGCTTTAAGAGAACAATGACAATAATGAGGTCTTGGCCCTGGTGAAACACCAGGAGTGTCACCAGTAAATGACTGAGAAAGAGAAGAAGTGAGAGGAGGAGAAGTGGCATTGTTAGGAGAAGAAGGAGTGGAAGAAGAAGGAGGTGGAGAAAAAGGCAAGGCATGAAGCAGAGGAGACCAAGCACCTGAGAAAGGAGGAAGAGGAAGCCAAGAGGAGGACTGAGGAGGTTACAGCACAGCAATGCTTCAAGGCATCAGAGATAAGTGGCTATCACCATAGACCAGAGGTTGGCTGACATGGAGCAGAGACTGGCACTGGCCTGACCCAAGCCCTGTCTAAAGGGCAATGAAAGGATAAGGGCAGTGGACGAGAAAGTCGAGCAGCCAGAGAATGCCTGCAAGAGGTGCATCTGATTGAACACTCAGTGCATGCTGGTACCAGGAAAGAAGGCCATGTCCTGTGTGGCATGTGCCGCAATCAAGATCTGTTGTGAATGCCCAGGGCTGACTCCAACTGGAGATAATGATGATGATGATGATGAGGTGGTGGAGGAGATAGTGACACTGAAGAGGAAGAGGGAGTGCATGAGGGTACCACTAAAAAAGAAGACAAGGACAGATATGAAGGCAAGTCTGGTCACTGGCCCTTTGAGGCAGTGAGACTCCATCCTGGAGCTTGCATCAATGATCTGGCAGCAGTCTAATAGTCTTGCCAACCAAAACATGGCCCTTCACAAGATCAAGAAGGTGATCACCCTCCTGATTGTGAGCCAGCAGGAGCTGGTCGCTACCCAACTGGAGTGGTGGGACCGGAAGGACTGGGAACAGTGGAAGCGGGAAGACTGGGAGCAGGATGTGAGTGGGTCGGAGGTGGGAACATCAGAGCTGGAGAAGTTGAGGTCACTGATAAAGGAAGCAACAGAGATGGCTGGAAAGGGTATGGAAAAAGAAATGGAAAAAGAAATGGAAATGAAGATGAAGAAATTGGTGTGGAAGCCAATGTAGACAGAGAAGGAGAGAATGATGGGAAAATGGGAGGGCAGTAGATCATACCACTGTCCTCCTTGTAATGTACAAATAGTGTATTTGGCTGTTTTTTCTTTTGTAAATGTAAGTTTAAAGAAATGAAGATCAGAGTAAGTATAAAAGAAATCATATTGGAGTAGTGTCAGAAGAGTCTATGAGTTAAAAGAAATCTAAGTAAAGAGAATAGATCAAGGAGTATTGTTACGCTTGCACAATGTCCTATAGAATTCCGAGTGGGGTTCTCTGCTGAGACTCCAGACTCAGGCAGGAAGGAGACTAAATACTGCATATAATTGTGCAGATCTAGCTGGGGAATATACATGATAACTAGCAGCTACTTATACAGTCTGGAACCATCTCGGAACAGAAAGGCGATGGATAGGACACATGGTATGCTATAACGGCCTCATGGAGTCAGTGGTAGGAATGGAATGACACAGTCGCCGGAAGGAGGAGCAAAAGGAGGAGCAGAGGTCTGTGACAAGAACAGTTCTAAGGGCACATGGTAGGAGTTACAAAAGAGGAAGAAGAGATGAACAGGGTGAGTCAACAATGGGGATCTCCATATGACCATATGGAGCATAGTCTTCGGGAAACAGAGTTCAGTAGCATTCTGAGGGTAGTCCATCCTCCGGATTCCATTCCGGTAGAGTGTTGGAGAGTTCCAATGGTTCCGGAATTCCGGAACCTTCGGAACTGTGGGAAAGCACTTCAGAAGTGTCAGAACCGCGGGAATCAGTTCCGGAACCTTCAGAACTGTAACAAATATGAGAACCAGGCTTATCTGGATACCAGAAATGGAAGTCAAAAACAAGTTTTAATGCATGGTTGAGTTCTGTCACTAACAATCAGGAAGTTTCTTCATCAGTATCTTCATAGCCAGATCAATGGACTAGGTACAGGATTTTGCAATGGTGTTTAAAATCACAGGTTAGCTGTAAGACATTGAAGACTGGATGTATGGCCTTCATAGAGTCAGGTACATAGTCATAGAGTGAAAGAGAGGGAACTGGCTTGGGTGATAATGGGATATGGACCTAGATTCTTCTTGGAGAGCTTTTTGAATGATCGAGTAGAATTGAATTACTTAGCCTTAATGAAAACCTGATCTCTGACTTTGAAGTCTAAAGGAGGAGTCCACTTGATGTCAGCCAATCCTTGATATCACTGTTGGGCTGCAGCTATCTCTTCACATAGG